>OX596006.1:10046018-10307045 GCA_951394115.2 Drosophila phalerata | reverse complement strand
CAGACAGACAGACAGACAGACAGACAGACAGACAGACAGACAGACAGACAGACAGACAGACAGACAGACAGACAGACAGACAGACAGACAGACAGACAGACAGACAGACAGACAGACAGACAGACAGACAGACAGACAGACAGACAGACAGACAGAGACAGACAGACAGACAGACAGACAGACAGACAGACAGACAGACAGACAGACAGACAGACAGACAGACAGACAGACAGACAGACAGACAGACAGACAGACAGACAGACAGACAGACAGACAGACAGACAGACAGACAGACAGACAGACAGACAGACAGACAGACAGACAGACAGACAGACAGACAGACAGACAGACAGACAGACAGACAGACAGACAGACAGACAGACAGACAGACAGACAGACAGACAGACAGACAGACAGACAGACAGACAGACAGACAGACAGACAGACAGACAGACAGACAGACAGACAGACAGACAGACAGACAGACAGACAGACAGACAGACAGACAGACAGACAGACAGACAGACAGACAGACAGACAGACAGACAGACAGACAGACAGACAGACAGACAGACAGACAGACAGACAGACAGACAGACAGACAGACAGACAGACAGACAGACAGACAGACAGACAGACAGACAGACAGACAGACAGACAGACAGACAGACAGACAGACAGACAGACAGACAGACAGACAGACAGACAGACAGACAGACAGACAGACAGACAGACAGACAGACAGACAGACAGACAGACAGACAGACAGACAGACAGACAGACAGACAGACAGACAGACAGACAGACAGACAGACAGACAGACAGACAGACAGACAGACAGACAGACAGACAGACAGACAGACAGACAGACAGACAGACAGACAGACAGACAGACAGACAGACAGACAGACAGACAGACAGACAGACAGACAGACAGACAGACAGACAGACAGACAGACAGACAGACAGACAGACAGACAGACAGACAGACAGACAGACAGACAGACAGACAGACAGACAGACAGACAGACAGACAGACAGACAGACAGACAGACAGACAGACAGACAGACAGACAGACAGACAGACAGACAGACAGACAGACAGACAGACAGACAGACAGACAGACAGACAGACAGACAGACAGACAGACAGACAGACAGACAGACAGACAGACAGACAGACAGACAGACAGACAGACAGACAGACAGACAGACAGACAGACAGACAGACAGACAGACAGACAGACAGACAGACAGACAGACAGACAGACAGACAGACAGACAGACAGACAGACAGACAGACAGACAGACAGACAGACAGACAGACAGACAGACAGACAGACAGACAGACAGACAGACAGACAGAACAGACAGACAGACAGACAGACAGACAGACAGACAGACAGACAGACAGACAGACAGACAGACAGACAGACAGACAGACAGACAGACAGACAGACAGACAGACAGACAGACAGACAGACAGACAGACAGACAGACAGACAGACAGACAGACAGACAGACAGACAGACAGACAGACAGAGACAGACAGACAGACAGACAGACAGACAGACAGACAGACAGACAGACAGACAGACAGACAGACAGACAGACAGACAGACAGACAGACAGACAGACAGACAGACAGACAGACAGACAGACAGACAGACAGACAGACAGACAGACAGACAGACAGACAGACAGACAGACAGACAGACAGACAGACAGACAGACAGACAGACAGACAGACAGACAGACAGACAGACAGACAGACAGACAGACAGACAGACAGACAGACAGACAGACAGACAGACAGACAGACAGACAGACAGACAGACAGACAGACAGACAGACAGACAGACAGACAGACAGACAGACAGACAGACAGACAGACAGACAGACAGACAGACAGACAGACAGACAGACAGACAGACAGACAGACAGACAGACAGACAGACAGACAGACAGACAGACAGACAGACAGACAGACAGACAGACAGACAGACAGACAGACAGACAGACAGACAGACAGACAGACAGACAGACAGACAGACAGACAGACAGACAGACAGACAGACAGACAGACAGACAGACAGACAGACAGACAGACAGACAGACAGACAGACAGACAGACAGACAGACAGACAGACAGACAGACAGACAGACAGACAGACAGACAGACAGACAGACAGACAGACAGACAGACAGACAGACAGACAGACAGACAGACAGACAGACAGACAGACAGACAGACAGACAGACAGACAGACAGACAGACAGACAGACAGACAGACAGACAGACAGACAGACAGACAGACAGACAGACAGACAGACAGACAGACAGACAGACAGACAGACAGACAGACAGACAGACAGACAGACAGACAGACAGACAGACAGACAGACAGACAGACAGACAGACAGACAGACAGACAGACAGACAGACAGACAGACAGACAGACAGACAGACAGACAGACAGACAGACAGACAGACAGACAGACAGACAGACAGACAGACAGACAGACAGACAGACAGACAGACAGACAGACAGACAGACAGACAGACAGACAGACAGACAGACAGACAGACAGACAGACAGACAGACAGACAGACAGACAGACAGACAGACAGACAGACAGACAGACAGACAGACAGACAGACAGACAGACAGACAGACAGACAGACAGACAGACAGACAGACAGACAGACAGACAGACAGACAGACAGACAGACAGACAGACAGACAGACAGACAGACAGACAGACAGACAGACAGACAGACAGACAGACAGACAGACAGACAGACAGACAGACAGACAGACAGACAGACAGACAGACAGACAGACAGACAGACAGACAGACAGACAGACAGACAGACAGACAGACAGACAGACAGACAGACAGACAGACAGACAGACAGACAGACAGACAGACAGACAGACAGACAGACAGACAGACAGACAGACAGACAGACAGACAGACAGACAGACAGACAGACAGACAGACAGACAGACAGACAGACAGACAGACAGACAGACAGACAGACAGACAGACAGACAGACAGACAGACAGACAGACAGACAGACAGACAGACAGACAGACAGACAGACAGACAGACAGACAGACAGACAGACAGACAGACAGACAGACAGACAGACAGACAGACAGACAGACAGACAGACAGACAGACAGACAGACAGACAGACAGACAGACAGACAGACAGACAGACAGACAGACAGACAGACAGACAGACAGACAGACAGACAGACAGACAGACAGACAGACAGACAGACAGACAGACAGACAGACAGACAGACAGACAGACAGACAGACAGACAGACAGACAGACAGACAGACAGACATTGCTATATCGACTTGGCTATTGATGCTGATCAAGAGTATATATACTTTATAGGGTCTGCCCCGCCTCCTTCTGCCTGTTACGCACATTTTCGTTAAAACGTTTGTTTTAATTTACTTTTTTACTTTTTTTAAGTACGGGGTCTAAAAAAGCTTGACTGTTTTTGAAAAAAAAGTTGTGCTTGCTTAAAGTTTCGTTACGCCCGTTACAAAAAATGGAAGTCGACTTGAGGTTTGTGTGCATTTGCTCATTTTGTAGCGAATAAACCAAAAAAGTCCAAAAACATAAAATTATGTGGACTGAACAACCATATCAATTCAGCTGAGAAAATAAAAGTAGTCCCGCTAATAATCAAAATTTTGTCTGTTACGGACGTTACACTTTTTCCATCAAGCCAAATTGTGTAAAGGTAAAATATTTATGTATTCAAAAGTCTTAATAAATCTATTATTTATTTATTAAGCAATATTTCATTATTATTATATAAGTTTAAATATTATTATTGAAGTTTTCAACATTTTATCTTATGCTTTATTGAACCAGCTGTCCGAGCTACTTTTATTGAATTATCATTGGCATAGCCAGAAAAATAATGATTCGAATGAATACCTGAATATTTATTATATTTATCCACTTTTTTGAAATTTTGCCAGATGAAGTCCTAAAATAATTTTTAGTATCGTAAATTAAATTAACGCCTGCATAGAAAGGCTAGAAACAAAAAACTGAGACCCATGAAAAAAAACTTAAATTAATATTGGCCATTAATATTTTTCAAAAAAATGTGTAATTAAGGTATTTTTTTTTTCATCAGATTAAAGTGCATAAAAAAATTCTGTTATAAAGCTAGATTTGAAAGCAAAATTATTAAAATTCATTCTGTAAAATTGAAAATACACTATTTTCCGTTACAGACGTTACACGCTATGGACACATTTTTAGTTCAAATTTTGTATATGTATTATTATTATTAAACCACCGTTAAACCATATTGCTATATATTTTGAAGCTTGAAGATGTATCCTATTATTCCTCTAACCAACATTTGCATTTTGGGCAACTTTGAATAGCCCTTGCTTAAAAATGTTCAAATTAGCCCATATATTCTAACATTGATTACACTAGGCAACAAATTTGGCTTTTTGGCTATTACACGAACCAAACCCACTTTTTTGGACAGATTTGGGGCCAAAAACGACGAAAAACATTTTTTTTTTTTATAGTAAAATTTTTTTCTTAGAATTTTTTAAAATTTGTCTTTTTTTCGCACTTTTTTTCAGAGGTGCGCCCACTTTTGTCATCATTACTCGTGAATGACAAAATTGATTTTCAAAAACTTTACATTTTCGGAAAGCTAATAAATATATCTAGAATTCATTTCTACAAAGTTTTAGATTTAAACTAATAGTTTAAGAGACATCAATTCTTGAATTAAAAAAATGATGAATTTTTTAAAGCTTTTTTTACTTTAAAATTCGAGGAAATTTCGAAAAAAAATTTATTAAATTTTGTCTTAAATTTTAATTGCATAGCTGCATTAATTATGCGTCGTTTAAGATATGTCTTATCAAAATCTGAGGAGAGACAGCGATATAATATTTTTTTTGTCTCGGCATGTTTTTGTCGAATTTTTAGACTTTCTTGTAGAGTGGCATAACCTTTAGTATGAAAATTTTTTTGTGATTTTTGAGATATCTCAACCAATTTTACACAATATCAATTTGTTATTCGATTCGATCGGTTGTGTCATTCTCGAGTAATGATGACAAAAGTGGGCGCACCTCTGAAAAAAAGTACGAAAAAAAAGCGAAATTTTTAAAAAATTCAAAAAAAAAATTTCAAGATACAAAAAATAAATAAATATACAAAAAAGTGGGTTTGGTTCGTGTAATTTTTTGGCTGTAGCCTAGTGTAATTGATAATAATTGAAAAGAATTATATTCAAGAAAAATATAAGAAGTGCTTCTCTTTTTCACGATTCAATTTGACGAGTGAAGCGAGCCGGGGTTGGTGAGCGAATCGAGCAAGGAGCGAAGTCCCCTAGTTCTTCTCTAAAAGCTGATAACTGATAATAATCGCATCGTACGAATGGTGAAAAACGTGGTAGTCTAATTTGTATATAGAAGTTGAGTGTGAAGTCCGATCGCATTATTCATTGCATTGGGTTAATTCGGCAGGTTTTTTAATCAGTAATACCTTCTTTACTTCTGATGGATGACAGACAGACAGACAGACAGACAGACAGACAGACAGACAGACAGACAGACAGACAGACAGACAGACAGACAGACAGACAGACAGACAGACAGACAGACAGACAGACAGACAGACAGACAGACAGACAGACAGACAGACAGACAGACAGACAGACAGACAGACAGACAGACAGACAGACAGACAGACAGACAGACAGACAGACAGACAGACAGACAGACAGACAGACAGACAGACAGACAGACAGACAGACAGACAGACAGACAGACAGACAGACAGACAGACAGACAGACAGACAGACAGACAGACAGACAGACAGACAGACAGACAGACAGACAGACAGACAGACAGACAGACAGACAGACAGACAGACAGACAGACAGACAGACAGACAGACAGACAGACAGACAGACAGACAGACAGACAGACAGACAGACAGACAGACAGACAGACAGACAGACAGACAGACAGACAGACAGACAGACAGACAGACAGACAGACAGACAGACAGACAGACAGACAGACAGACAGACAGACAGACAGACAGACAGACAGACAGACAGACAGACAGACAGACAGACAGACAGACAGACAGACAGACAGACAGACAGACAGACAGACAGACAGACAGACAGACAGACAGACAGACAGACAGACAGACAGACAGACAGACAGACAGACAGACAGACAGACAGACAGACAGACAGACAGACAGACAGACAGACAGACAGACAGACAGACAGACAGACAGACAGACAGACAGACAGACAGACAGACAGACAGACAGACAGACAGACAGACAGACAGACAGACAGACAGACAGACAGACAGACAGACAGACAGACAGACAGACAGACAGACAGACAGACAGACAGACAGACAGACAGACAGACAGACAGACAGACAGACAGACAGACAGACAGACAGACAGACAGACAGACAGACAGACAGACAGACAGACAGACAGACAGACAGACAGACAGACAGACAGACAGACAGACAGACAGACAGACAGACAGACAGACAGACAGACAGACAGACAGACAGACAGACAGACAGACAGACAGACAGACAGACAGACAGACAGACAGACAGACAGACAGACAGACAGACAGACAGACAGACAGACAGACAGACAGACAGACAGACAGACAGACAGACAGACAGACAGACAGACAGACAGACAGACAGACAGACAGACAGACAGACAGACAGACAGACAGACAGACAGACAGACAGACAGACAGACAGACAGACAGACAGACAGACAGACAGACAGACAGACAGACAGACAGACAGACAGACAGACAGACAGACAGACAGACAGACAGACAGACAGACAGACAGACAGACAGACAGACAGACAGACAGACAGACAGACAGACAGACAGACAGACAGACAGACAGACAGACAGACAGACAGACAGACAGACAGACAGACAGACAGACAGACAGACAGACAGACAGACAGACAGACAGACAGACAGACAGACAGACAGACAGACAGACAGACAGACAGACAGACAGACAGACAGACAGACAGACAGACAGACAGACAGACAGACAGACAGACAGACAGACAGACAGACAGACAGACAGACAGACAGACAGACAGACAGACAGACAGACAGACAGACAGACAGACAGACAGACAGACAGACAGACAGACAGACAGACAGACAGACAGACAGACAGACAGACAGACAGACAGACAGACAGACAGACAGACAGACAGACAGACAGACAGACAGACAGACAGACAGACAGACAGACAGACAGACAGACAGACAGACAGACAGACAGACAGACAGACAGACAGACAGACAGACAGACAGACAGACAGACAGACAGACAGACAGACAGACAGACAGACAGACAGACAGACAGACAGACAGACAGACAGACAGACAGACAGACAGACAGACAGACAGACAGACAGACAGACAGACAGACAGACAGACAGACAGACAGACAGACAGACAGACAGACAGACAGACAGACAGACAGACAGACAGACAGACAGACAGACAGACAGACAGACAGACAGACAGACAGACAGACAGACAGACAGACAGACAGACAGACAGACAGACAGACAGACAGACAGACAGACAGACAGACAGACAGACAGACAGACAGACAGACAGACAGACAGACAGACAGACAGACAGACAGACAGACAGACAGACAGACAGACAGACAGACAGACAGACAGACAGACAGACAGACAGACAGACAGACAGACAGACAGACAGACAGACAGACAGACAGACAGACAGACAGACAGACAGACAGACAGACAGACAGACAGACAGACAGACAGACAGACAGACAGACAGACAGACAGACAGACAGACAGACAGACAGACAGACAGACAGACAGACAGACAGACAGACAGACAGACAGACAGACAGACAGACAGACAGACAGACAGACAGACAGACAGACAGACAGACAGACAGACAGACAGACAGACAGACAGACAGACAGACAGACAGACAGACAGACAGACAGACAGACAGACAGACAGACAGACAGACAGACAGACAGACAGACAGACAGACAGACAGACAGACAGACAGACAGACAGACAGACAGACAGACAGACAGACAGACAGACAGACAGACAGACAGACAGACAGACAGACAGACAGACAGACAGACAGACAGACAGACAGACAGACAGACAGACAGACAGACAGACAGACAGACAGACAGACAGACAGACAGACAGACAGACAGACAGACAGACAGACAGACAGACAGACAGACAGACAGACAGACAGACAGACAGACAGACAGACAGACAGACAGACAGACAGACAGACAGACAGACAGACAGACAGACAGACAGACAGACAGACAGACAGACAGACAGACAGACAGACAGACAGACAGACAGACAGACAGACAGACAGACAGACAGACAGACAGACAGACAGACAGACAGACAGACAGACAGACAGACAGACAGACAGACAGACAGACAGACAGACAGACAGACAGACAGACAGACAGACAGACAGACAGACAGACAGACAGACAGACAGACAGACAGACAGACAGACAGACAGACAGACAGACAGACAGACAGACAGACAGACAGACAGACAGACAGACAGACAGACAGACAGACAGACAGACAGACAGACAGACAGACAGACAGACAGACAGACAGACAGACAGACAGACAGACAGACAGACAGACAGACAGACAGACAGACAGACAGACAGACAGACAGACAGACAGACAGACAGACAGACAGACAGACAGACAGACAGACAGACAGACAGACAGACAGACAGACAGACAGACAGACAGACAGACAGACAGACAGACAGACAGACAGACAGACAGACAGACAGACAGACAGACAGACAGACAGACAGACAGACAGACAGACAGACAGACAGACAGACAGACAGACAGACAGACAGACAGACAGACAGACAGACAGACAGACAGACAGACAGACAGACAGACAGACAGACAGACAGACAGACAGACAGACAGACAGACAGACAGACAGACAGACAGACAGACAGACAGACAGACAGACAGACAGACAGACAGACAGACAGACAGACAGACAGACAGACAGACAGACAGACAGACAGACAGACAGACAGACAGACAGACAGACAGACAGACAGACAGACAGACAGACAGACAGACAGACAGACAGACAGACAGACAGACAGACAGACAGACAGACAGACAGACAGACAGACAGACAGACAGACAGACAGACAGACAGACAGACAGACAGACAGACAGACAGACAGACAGACAGACAGACAGACAGACAGACAGACAGACAGACAGACAGACAGACAGACAGACAGACAGACAGACAGACAGACAGACAGACAGACAGACAGACAGACAGACAGACAGACAGACAGACAGACAGACAGACAGACAGACAGACAGACAGACAGACAGACAGACAGACAGACAGACAGACAGACAGACAGACAGACAGACAGACATTGCTATATCGACTTGGCTATTGATGCTGATCAAGAGTATATATACTTTATAGGGTCTGCCCCGCCTCCTTCTGCCTGTTACGCACATTTTCGTTAAAACGTTTGTTTTAATTTACTTTTTTACTTTTTTTAAGTACGGGGTCTAAAAAAGCTTGACTGTTTTTGAAAAAAAAGTTGTGCTTGCTTAAAGTTTCGTTACGCCCGTTACAAAAAATGGAAGTCGACTTGAGGTTTGTGTGCATTTGCTCATTTTGTAGCGAATAAACCAAAAAAGTCCAAAAACATAAAATTATGTGGACTGAACAACCATATCAATTCAGCTGAGAAAATAAAAGTAGTCCCGCTAATAATCAAAATTTTGTCTGTTACGGACGTTACACTTTTTCCATCAAGCCAAATTGTGTAAAGGTAAAATATTTATGTATTCAAAAGTCTTAATAAATCTATTATTTATTTATTAAGCAATATTTCATTATTATTATATAAGTTTAAATATTATTATTGAAGTTTTCAACATTTTATCTTATGCTTTATTGAACCAGCTGTCCGAGCTACTTTTATTGAATTATCATTGGCATAGCCAGAAAAATAATGATTCGAATGAATACCTGAATATTTATTATATTTATCCACTTTTTTGAAATTTTGCCAGATGAAGTCCTAAAATAATTTTTAGTATCGTAAATTAAATTAACGCCTGCATAGAAAGGCTAGAAACAAAAAACTGAGACCCATGAAAAAAAACTTAAATTAATATTGGCCATTAATATTTTTCAAAAAAATGTGTAATTAAGGTATTTTTTTTTTCATCAGATTAAAGTGCATAAAAAAATTCTGTTATAAAGCTAGATTTGAAAGCAAAATTATTAAAATTCATTCTGTAAAATTGAAAATACACTATTTTCCGTTACAGACGTTACACGCTATGGACACATTTTTAGTTCAAATTTTGTATATGTATTATTATTATTAAACCACCGTTAAACCATATTGCTATATATTTTGAAGCTTGAAGATGTATCCTATTATTCCTCTAACCAACATTTGCATTTTGGGCAACTTTGAATAGCCCTTGCTTAAAAATGTTCAAATTAGCCCATATATTCTAACATTGATTACACTAGGCAACAAATTTGGCTTTTTGGCTATTACACGAACCAAACCCACTTTTTTGGACAGATTTGGGGCCAAAAACGACGAAAAACATTTTTTTTTTTATAGTAAAATTTTTTTCTTAGAATTTTTTAAAATTTGTCTTTTTTTCGCACTTTTTTTCAGAGGTGCGCCCACTTTTGTCATCATTACTCGTGAATGACAAAATTGATTTTCAAAAACTTTACATTTTCGGAAAGCTAATAAATATATCTAGAATTCATTTCTACAAAGTTTTAGATTTAAACTAATAGTTTAAGAGACATCAATTCTTGAATTAAAAAAATGATGAATTTTTTAAAGCTTTTTTTACTTTAAAATTCGAGGAAATTTCGAAAAAAAATTTATTAAATTTTGTCTTAAATTTTAATTGCATAGCTGCATTAATTATGCGTCGTTTAAGATATGTCTTATCAAAATCTGAGGAGAGACAGCGATATAATATTTTTTTTGTCTCGGCATGTTTTTGTCGAATTTTTAGACTTTCTTGTAGAGTGGCATAACCTTTAGTATGAAAATTTTTTTGTGATTTTTGAGATATCTCAACCAATTTTACACAATATCAATTTGTTATTCGATTCGATCGGTTGTGTCATTCTCGAGTAATGATGACAAAAGTGGGCGCACCTCTGAAAAAAAGTACGAAAAAAAAGCGAAATTTTTAAAAAATTCAAAAAAAAAATTTCAAGATACAAAAAATAAATAAATATACAAAAAAGTGGGTTTGGTTCGTGTAATTTTTTGGCTGTAGCCTAGTGTAATTGATAATAATTGAAAAGAATTATATTCAAGAAAAATATAAGAAGTGCTTCTCTTTTTCACGATTCAATTTGACGAGTGAAGCGAGCCGGGGTTGGTGAGCGAATCGAGCAAGGAGCGAAGTCCCCTAGTTCTTCTCTAAAAGCTGATAACTGATAATAATCGCATCGTACGAATGGTGAAAAACGTGGTAGTCTAATTTGTATATAGAAGTTGAGTGTGAAGTCCGATCGCATTATTCATTGCATTGGGTTAATTCGGCAGGTTTTTTAATCAGTAATACCTTCTTTACTTCTGATGGATGAGTTATCAGTACCTGCTAAATGACATGATACCTTCTTACAAATAAGACTACTACGTTTTTTCACCGTTCGTAAGAAGCAATCATTATCAGTTAACAGTTTTTTGAAATATTGCGGGCCTATTTTACCTCTTCTATTTCTTTAATTTGTTTCCTTACCCTTTTATTGAAATTTTCAAAGATTTCTTTTCCTATGAAGCTTCCATGAATCCCAGCGGTGAGTAGGGGCACAGCTTGCTGGACCGGCAAACCAATATCCCCCAGCGGATGGATTTTTCATCCTTATTCTATCCTTAGTTATTAAGTGTTTCAACTTCTCTTTATTTATTTATAAGTTTCTTTTCTCCTTTCTTTTTTTTCTCTTAAAGTTCCTTTTATTCTCAATTTTATATTAGGCTCTAATAACTTCACTGACAATGCAAAGCTGTGATTAGGGGCATAGCTAGCCGGACCGGCAAATAAAACACACCCAATGTTTCGGTGTCGGTTTTAGATTTGATTGTAACTTTGTGTAGGCTTTTATTTCAAAAAAAAAATTTATTTTTATACCCGTTACTTATAAAAAATAAGTATAAGGGTATATTGTGTTCGTTGGAATGTGCGTAACAGGCAGAAGGAGGCATCTCCGACCCTATAAAGTATATATATTCTTGATCAGCATCAATAGCCGAGTCGATATAGCCATGTCCGTCTGTCCGTCTGTCCGTCTGTATGAACAAAAGGATCTCAGAGACCATAAGAGATAGAGATACCAAACTTTCACTAAAAGACTTCTATATACCCCACGCAGATCAAGTTTGTTTCAAATTTAAGCCACGCCCCCCTCCGACCCCGCAAATAGCGAAAAACAGTCTGAACAAAGAAATCTCAGAAACTAAAAGAGATAGAGTAACCAAATTTGGCACACAGATTTATATATACCTCACGCAGATCAAGTTTGTGTCAAATTTAATCCACGCCCCCATCCGCCCCCGCAAATCGCGAAAAACCACCACACCCACAGTTTTTAAGATAATACGTTTTTTGTGATTATTACCGTTATCTATTAGCATTATCTATTATCCCACTAAATCGCATCAAGATCGGACATGTAGAACGACAGTTATGGCGAATTAAAGTTTTCAGAGCAAAACAAGTATTTTCTTTAAAGTACTTTTCAATATATTTAAGTAAGTAACGGGTATCATATAGTCGGGATCTCGACTATAGCCTTTCCCGCTTGTTTTACCTATGATAATGTATTTGAGGCAGCTTTGTATTTGCCTTCGTGAATAAATAAATAAAAAAATGAAAGGTAATAATCACAAAAAACGTATTATTTTAAAAACTGTGGGTGTGGTGGTTTTTCGCGATTTGCGGGGGCGGATGGGGGCGTGGATTAAATTTGAAACATACTTGATCTGCGTGAGGTATATATAAATCTGTGTGCCAAATTTGGTTACTCTATCTCTTTTAGTTTCTGAGATTTTTTTGTTCAGACTATTTGCGGGCGCGGAGGGGGGCGTGGCTTAAATTTGAAACAAACTTGATCTGCGTGGGGTATATAGAAGTCTTTTAGTGAAAGTTTGGTATCTCTATCTCTTATGGTCTCTGAGATCCTTTTGTTCATACAGACGGACAGACGGACAGACGGACAGACGGACATGGCTATATCGACTCGGCTATTGATGCTGATCAAGAATATATATACTTTATAGGGTCGGAGATGCCTCCTTCTACCTGTTACGCACATTCCAACGAACACAATATACCCTTATACTTATTTTTTATAAGTAACGGGTATAAAAAGTTACCTGCTAAATGTTATAGGTAGCAAAAAATGTATATAAATAAACGTCCCTGCAATTGGACTTTGAGAAAATCGTCAGATTTGTCAGAAAAAAAGTCAGATATAGCGGGAAAAATTTATATTTGGCAGAAAAAAAAGCTCGCTGGCTAACCAAACGCTGCTATATGTAAATCAAAATAAACGCAAACTTTGACCTTGATTTTGACGCACTTGCAGGCCGATTTTGGCAAACTCCCGTCTTATCCCTTTTATCACTGCTAAACTTATTATCGCATCTACCGAATCTATTCACTCAAGCAATTGTTCATTTAAAATTGCTTGTAAATTAATATATTTTATAAATAATAGACATTAATTTTTAAGTAAATTGCATATTAATAGTATATTAGTGATTACCAACTCAAAAAGAACTTTATAAGCAAAAGAATATCTAAAGTTATCGGCAAAAAACCGCGTGCGATAGTCCCTTGTGATACAAGCGAACGTCCAATTTTTTTTTTCTCTCAAACCGACAAGACCGTCTACAGACGGTCTTCAGCTTTTCGCGTTTTAAGAATACTTCTAGTTTTGCAATTTATTTTTTTTATAAAACATAAGATAAAAATATTACCTACTAGCCGTGTAATGCCCAAATTGATAGACTTAGTCATTATTTTTGTGTTGTCGATTGAAATTGCAATTTATTTTGTCATAATTATATTTGGTATTTTTCACAATTTCAATGCTTACCGAAATTCTGTAAAAAAAACGGTTCATTGGAAAATAATCATATATTTTTTTAATCGTCAGAAAATCAATTCTTCATACATTAAAAAAATATAATCGAGAAGAAATATTTATTTGCTTTCCATTTATATTTAAAAAACCGAAGACCGTCTACAGACGGTCTTACCCGTTAGAGGGTTAAGTTAGCTTTATACATCCTGACTGAAGTTGGTTCAAATCGGACTACTATATCATATAGCTGTCATAGGACCGATCAGGCGAAAATCAAGTCTTAGTATGAAAAACTTTATTTTTCATAGTAAGTACGGGGTCTCCGACAGTCAAGTATGCTCGACTGTAGAAACCACTGTATAATGTGGGCGCACCTCGAAAAAGGTAAATAAAAATACAAAATTTAAAAGAAAATCTAAAAAAAACAAATATCGGTTTCGGTTCCGGTACGTCCCGTAACAACTGATTCGGTAAACGGTTCTATTTCGGTTTTTATACCCGTTACTTATAAAAAATAAGTATTAGGGTATATTGTGTTCGTTGGAATGTATGTAACAGGGAGAAGGAGGCATCTCCGACCCTATAAAGTATATATATTCTTGATCAGCATCAATAGCCGAGTCGATATAGCCATGTCCGTCTGCCCGTCTGTCTGTCTGTATGAACAAAAGGATCTCAGAGACCATAAGAGATAGAGATACCAAACTTTCACTAAAAGACTTTTATATAACCCACGCAGATCAAGTTTGTTTCAAATTTAAGCCACGCCCCCCTCCGCCCCCGCAAATAGCGAAAAACAGTCTGAACAAAGAAATCTCAGAAACTAAAAGAGATAGAGTAACCAAATTTGGCACACAGATTTATATATACCTCACGCAGATCAAGTTTGTTTCAAATTTAATCCACGCCCCCCTCCGCCCCCGCCAATCGCGAAAAACCACCACACCCACAGTTTTAAAGATAATACATTTTTTGTGATTATTACCGTTATCTATTTGCATTATCTACTATCCCACTAAATCGCATCAAGATCGGACATGTAGAACGACAGTTATGGCGAATTAAAGTTTTCAGAGCAAAACAAGTATTTTCTTTAAAGTACTTTTCAATATATTTAAGTAAGTAACGGGTATCATATAGTCGGGATCTCGACTATAGCCTTTCCCGCTTGTTTCTTTTCGGTTCCGGTATCAGTACCGGTACAGCAATTAAATTAAAACAAACAAGGGGGTCCCGCCCCCTGCTCGCTACGCTCGCCTACCCCCGGCTCACTTCGCTCGCGGCAAGCTGTAAAAGGCCTACAGTCGAGCTCATTCGACACTTATATGCTCGCTACCCACATCTTCGCGGCAGTTAGATCTAATGACCATTAATTAAATAAATAAATATTATTTTTTAAATGCTCAAAAAACTTTAATTCGTATGAAGGATAAATTTAATTGACACTTTTCACTTTTAGTGCCGGTTTTTCAATGTCTATTTAAGGTGTTTGATAACTATACGTGTACAACAGATATTTTTACGTAAAATGTATAGCTGTCATAGGACCAATCGGTCCAATATTAAGTCTTAGTATGAACAACTTTTTTGTTTTATGAGATATCGTATCTGGTGGAGATTATTAATGCGCAGTAGAATTTGGATAGGCTTGTTGCCGATAGACTTTAAGAAAATATGACTGCTTCGATTAGAAGTAAGTGAAACACTTCTTTATTCCAGCTTGTGAACAACAGAACAGAACAGAATATGACAAGGTTGACATCTTGTTGCAGTTGCAAACATTGCCAATTCAACACTTCTCTTCAATGGGTGCAACTTAATTATTTTTTGAAATTTTTTCATTGGTTTAAACCAAGCAAATTAGTGCATTTCTTATGACTATCTTTGGCAAATTCTTTGTCAATATATCTGCTACCATTTCTTTAGTTGGGCAGTATTTGAAATCAATTAACTTATCTTCAAAACAATTTCGTATATGGTGGTACTTAACATCTATGTGCTTGCTTCTAGCGTGATAAACTGGGTATTTAACAAGGTTTATCGCGGTAAGGTTATCGCCATATATCAATACAGAATTTAGATTAAATTATAAATTCATTTCATTAATTAACTTGCTTAAATAAATTGCTTCCTTGGATGCTTCAGACATCGCCATGTATTCGGCCTCATTTACATTTCGCTGTGACAATTTGCATACTGAATGCAATATTTCTGGACGTGATGACAGCGCAATGTACATGAGGAATCCAATAATTGATTGGTACTCCGTCACGTCGACCTTTCTGCAGCTCTCAATACTGCAATTGACTTTGAAATTTGTTTCCAATGTTCTTATGCCCATCTCGTTAGGAAAACTACCAATGTGGTTGCGCTGACCCATTAGTATTGTTCCAGTTTCGCCTTCTCGTTCGATCTCAAGACCCAAAGAAACAGGACCCTTGTCGGCTACCGGAAATGCAGAGGTAATTGCTTTTTTAGCTTCTAGCATCCCACCAAGATCTGAGCATGCCAACAGCAAATCATCAATGTAAACAGCTATACGTCGATATTCTTCTTCTTCGACGTCTTTGTGTACAGACACGGCTCGCTTGCGCATGCCCTGTAGCCAATATTCTTCAGGACTTTGTCCAGTTAGGTATTCCAGACACGTCCCAATTGTTTCAAGCCATAGAGTGACTTCTTCAGTTTCAGCATGCTTTGTGATCTATCGTCGAACTGCTCAGGCTGCTTCAGATAAGCGATCTCCCCAATATCACCGTTCAAATATGCTGTTGATACATCCATTTGATGTACATGCAACTCATATTCGGCTGTCATAGCCAACACCATACGTATCGTTGCATATCGCACCACTGGCGAATAGGTTTCCTCGTAGTCAATGTCAAACTTCTGACTGCATCCTTTGGCCACTAGTCTTGTTTTCTAGCGTTCTATTTCGCCGTCCGAATTGCGCTTCAGGGTAAACACCCACTTGCATCCTATTGGCCTTTCGCCTTTAGATAACTCCACAACTTGCCAAGTTTGATTTTTGAATAGAGCCTTGTACTCCTCTTTTATCGCGCACATCCATTTATGAGCCTGTGGACCTGCCATGGCTTCATCAACGCTAACAGGAATCAGTATGCTGCTTTATGCATCATGTTGAGAACATTGTACTCTTTTCGTGGTCTTCCTCTTAAGGCTGTAAGAACTATCTTGGGCCTTACTGGTCCAATCTTGACTGCATCGTCGTCATCATTCTCATCAGCACTTGTTGTGCTGATTGTTGTTGTTGTCATCAGATTGCTTGTCTCGCTTCTCAGCTAGCTCATCCTTGGGATTCTTCTCGGGATCGTCTTTCAGAACATCATTGTTGCGATCTGGGTTAACCACAACCTCCAGATTCACATCAGCTTTATGTACGCATTTTCTCTAAATTCTCTTGACTTTCTATCATACAATTTATATGCCTTCGATGTTTCTGAATATCAGCACATTATATATTATTTGCCTCTTTCTTGGAACTTCTTCTTTTGGCTTTTGTCCAATGCACTATGGGCGATTTTTCGGTTAAGGCGGCATAAAGTCCAAGATTTCATGGTAACATAATCAAAAAATGGCTTCATTTATTAAAAGTAGATACTTCAGTTAGATTACAAAATATTTTTTTGTCGGTTGGGTGGCAACCCTTTTCTTGTGCCAGCTCTGCAACGTCAGCTGATTTTTCATATAATGTGCTTGTGAAATTTGGCGCCCAATGTATAGTAACTTTTAAAAGCTAATAAATAAGCAAAACTGTTAAAAGTAAAATAAGTTTGATATGGATAAATATTCTTGAGGTATTTAAAATATATATCTGCTGTCATAAGTTAATTTATATGTGTTGTGTTGTTGTTGTCCACTGTTATTGTCAGTATACATTTTTATCAAAAATCTTACCAAAGAAGTAGTGTTCCGTGGATTATTACTTTTGTGGTGCACGCTGGTGCAAGCAACTAAAGATGACAAGTTTTTTGTTAAGGTCTATAGTCTATAATGTAATTATCCTTTTTTGCTCTTCTTCGAATAAATCACATCTAAAAAATTTAATTTTGCTTGTACAAATTCAGAGGCGGGAAGTAACGGCGTGGTCCAACTTAAATCTTGTTTAATATAAGTAATATTAGTACAAAATTTCAAGTGCATATCTTCACTTTTAGAGCTTTTGCCAATATGTCGAATTTTTTTTAAAATTCACATGAACATAGCGGCTTTTATCATCGATCATTGTAACAAAATATTTGCTGCCTGCTATTGATGCTTTATTCATGGGCCCGCAAGCGTCACTATGCACAACTTCCAATAGCTCTTTGGCTCTCGTTTCAGATTTCACAAATGTCTTCACATGGCACTTATTCTTCATACACAAAATGCACTGCACATCATCAGCTGTTTTAGCAGAATCAATGGCTAATCGTCGAACCATAATTTTGCTTTGCAGTTCTCGCAAAGTTTGTATGTTCAGATGCCCGTAACGCTCGTGCCATTTCATCAACTCGTTAGTTTTATTCCTGAAACATGGCTTCTCGTTATTTTTTAACTCACACATTGAGTTTCTTTGCCTTTAAAATCATGCCATTAATCGCGCGATTTTTTTAAAACAAATTTTAGTCTACGGCTCACTTATTGACACACCAGATAGAAGAGTAGATTTGGTAAAGTTGAATGGAAACTTTAAAATTAAATTAAAAAAATTCTAGTTGAGTCTTGGAACTTATATTGATCTCTAAATTTATGATAAATCGCCCTCTATTTGAGTTTTTTTTTCAACTTTCAACACTACCCAAATTATATATATCTTATATTGTATAAAGTGAGCCGTAGACAAAAATTTGTTTTAAAAAAATAGCGGAATTTTTTTTTAAATTTTTTTTTTACGGCTTACTTATTGATACACCAGATAAAAGAGTAGTGTTGGTAGACGGGCCATAATTTTGACAAGTTGCACAAAGCAACAATAAAAAAGTTAATTTTGTATGGAAACTTTAAAATTAAATTAAAACAAGCGGGAAAGGCTATAGTCGAGATCCCGACTATATGATACCCGTTACTTACTTAAATATATTGAAAAGTACTTTAAAGAAAATACTTGTTTTGCTCTGAAATCTTTAATTCGCCATAACTGTCGTTCTACATGTCCGATCTTGATGCGATTTAGTGGGATAATAGATAATGCTAATAGATAACGGTAATAATCACAAAAAACGTATTATCTTAAAAACTGTGGGTGTGGTGGTTTTTCGCGATTTGCGGGGGCGGATGGGGGCGTGGATTAAATTTGAAACAAACTTGATCTGCGTGAGGTATATATAAATCTGTGTGCCAAATTTGGTTACTCTATCTCTTTTAGTTTCTGAGATTTCTTTGTTCAGACTGTTTTTCGCTATTTGCGGGGTCGGAGGGGGGCGTGGCTTAAATTTGAAACAAACTTGATCTGCGTGGGGTATATAGAAGTCTTTTAGTGAAAGTTTGGTATCTCTATCTCTTATGGTCTCTGAGATCCTTTTGTTCATACAGACGGACAGACGGACAGACGGACATGGCTATATCGACTCGGCTATTGATGCTGATCAAGAATATATATACTTTATAGGGTCGGAGATGCCTCCTTCTGCCTGTTACGCACATTCCAACGAACACAATATACCCTTATACTTATTTTTTATAAGTAACGGGTATAAAAATCTAGTTGAGTCTTGGAACACTATTTTGATCTCTAAATTCATGAATTACTTCCCGAATTATATATATTACATATTGTATAAAAATCAATAAAATATACAAAAAAAATTGGGATTTTATTTTATTTTTGAAATTGGGGTGTTATTTCATTATGAAATATGAAATAAGACCCCAAAATTGGAGCCTGATTTCATTTTCTCTTTTGGGGTATTATTTCCTGCAGCCCATCCGTTTATCACTGCTTTGCCCACAGAGATAAAATTAAATTGCAGCTCCGGTACGAATAGCACATTATTCAGTGTAATTTTGTAGCCCACTTTGCTGTTTTTTACCACTGTGCCACGACCTTGCGCGAAAATTTGTTCATTTCCAGCCAATTCGATTTCTTGCTTGTGTTTCTCAAACACATCGAATAAATCTCGTCGTGCACACATATATGCTGTGGTACCACGATCCAAACACCAAGCACCGACACAGATTTCATCACTCGTTGCTTTTCCAGTGAATGATCTAGCTGCTTTTGTTGTTTTCTTGTTCGCTTTCCTTTTTGCAATCTGCTGTACCTTCTCTTCGGCATTTTGCGGCAAAATGTCCCTTCTTTACACATTTCCAGCATTTCCCGTCGTTCTGCTTACTTTTCGTAGCTCCGTTATTCTGTCCATTTCGACTCTTTTCTGACTGCCTATTACTTGTCGACTTCACAGCAAATGCCTGCACGCTAACTCTTTGCTCGCTGTTTTTTCGTCTTTCTTCCGTTAGCTTCAGCTTTATGACGGTGAAGGTAGGCAAGTCGTCGCGCGCTTCCAGCGCAACAACGACATTTTCGTACGACGGCGGTAGGCTCGCCAACAACATAATGACAAATAACTCCTCATTTAATGAAATTCCAATTTCTGCGAGTTTTTCCACAATGTTTGAGAACGCCAAAATGTGTTGCTGTACACTGTCTCCTTCTTGCAAACGTTTATGTAGCAACTGTTTAAACAGTGTAACCTTGCGAACTTGACCTGATGGCTGATGCAACGTTTTTAGTTCATCCCACATCTCCTTCGCATAGCTGCACTTTTTAATTCCGCAAACTTGTGATGTGCTAACCGACAAAAAAATAACTGCCATTGCTTTATCATTTTGTCCTTTCCACAATTGAAATGCCACGCTCGCTTCATCTTCAGGCTTTATTTGTTCACCAGACACAACTGTCCACAAATCTAAATGGATCAAAACGCTCCGCATGAGCACACACCATGTGTCATAATTTGATTCATGCCATTCACAGATAGTTGGCAGTCTCAAATATTTTTTAAATGGAATTAAAAAATTTTAATACAAAATGTCAATTTTACGACTCATTTTCCAACATAAGTGTTCTGTGATCTGTCATCTTTATGTCCTTTTCAGTACAGCAAAATCGAATATATATTTAATATTATTGTAAAAAAAACTTAATTTAATAATATTGTCATGATAAAATATCTGTACATTTGGTTATTTTGTGATCTGTCATCTTTATGTCCTTTTCAGTACAGCAAAATCGAATATATATTTAATATTATTGTAAAAAAAACTTAATTTAATAATATTGTCATGATAATATATCTGTACATTTGGTTATTTTGCGAAGTCTTAATTCTGTTGAAAGGGAAGTTTGAGGACCAGAGGAATAAGAGAACAGAATGGAAGTTTGTTAGCTAAATTGGAGAAAAGCATATTTTAAGTGGCTACAGGGCATTAACGACAAATCGCATGGCAAATCGGAGCATATAATGAATGAAAGAACGTCCATCATTTGGCTAAACTCAAATTGAGGATCATTAGTCTCTTCATCATCTGGACCAGACTCAGACTCAATAAATTATATTTTATGTTGATGAGACACTGTTTTAATTTAAGATTCCGTCGAAGATTAGGCCGATTTTTAAAAATTTTATTCAACTCACGGGCGATATTGCGTTACGCCCACGGGTCTTACTTCACACTTGTCGCGGGCGTTATTGCAATTTAAAAAGTGAAATAATGTCCAAAGGCGTTATTGCTCAATATTTTAAAGTCAAAGAAATTCCTCGTTTTTTGACATTTCACATATATCTGTAATAAAAAAAAATATTAATTATTTAAAAAAAATTGACATTCGGAACTGCGCAAAAAATTTGCGCACAGTGCAGAATGCCAAATTCTTTGTTTATAATTTATATTTATTTATTTAATATTTATGCGTATTATTTTAATTTCGTTCGTCACAATATTGTGTTACTGACACGGTTGCCACACTTGTCGATTTTGCGCCAAAACTGGCTCTTTTTTTCCCCTTTGCGCCATTTTTTATTGGAATTTGCTCTTTTTTTGTTTAATCAAGAGTTCCTTGAAAACTATTAAGAATGTAATTTAGATCTAAATTTTTTCTCTACCAACAATATAAATGTACACTCAGAAAAAAAAAGTTATCAGCAATAATTAATTTGTGAAACGAATGATGCAGCCAACAATTTATTTATTATTCATACATTAATCACTATTCATTCGTTTAAGACGCTATCTCCAATTAATTCTAATTATTTCGGACAACCAGAGCAGAAGCTTACGTAAAGAGCTCGGCCGGCCGGCCGGTTAACTGCTTGATGAACTGCTTCCAAGCCTTTTTTTACCAAACCTTTTTTTACCAAACCTTTTTTTTATTTCATTTTGTTTTTAATTTAAAAAGACCCTAAATTGTTCATAGTCTAATACCACTTTGTCTCAATATACTCAATATGTTACTATTTTATTCCCTTTCGATCGTAAAAAAAACCCAAATGTTTAAAACATTTCAAAAACAAACGTTCATGAACAGTGAACAAAAGCTGGCACGCTGCACACCAGGGGCCGCAGGCCGAAAAGCTTGTCAAAAATCATTTTTTCGCTGAAAATGATTGTAAAAAGTTATACACGCATTCGATAAGAACCCAAATGGATTTGGAAATTAGATAAAAATTGTGGGTGTGGCAGCCTCTCAAAGTCGGCCCCAGTCGGCAACAAATTTAAACTTTAGATAAGTTTTGCCTCCAATCTTTATTTTTTTAATTTCATCTGAAAAGTATATTCATTTCTAATAAAATTCTGAAGAAATTTGTTTCTTCACATGTTCACTTTTTTTTATCAGGAGTTAAAAAAAAACGCTCTAAAATAAGGCTTTTTTCAATTTTGATAGAAGATAACAAACTCCCGCCACATCATGCCATTATACCCCAACTACAGGACGCTTTGGTAATCAATTCTCTATCGATCTTATATAGATTTGTCTGCATTCATCTGCATTTGCGGCAATCAAGTCAATAAAACTGATGCAACCTCGATATAAAATTGTGATAAAAGAGGAAGAATGCAGGGCAATTGCATACTGCGTCGAGAATATAAAATTATTCTTTATATTGAGAATTTTTAGACCCCGTACTTAAAAAAAGTACAGGGGTCTATTGGGTTTGTTTTAACGAAAATGTGCGTAACAGGCAGAATGAGGCGGGGCAGACCCTATAAAGTATATATATTCTTGATCAGCATCAATAGCCAAGTCGATATAGCAATGTCCGTCTGTCCTGACGTCCTGCTGTCCTGACGTCCTGACGTCTGTATGAACACCTAGATCTCGGAGACTATAAGAGCTAGGAACACCAAACTTGGTATGTATGTTCCTCTATATTGCAAGCAGATCAAGTTTGTTTCAGAATTTGGCCACGCCCTCTTTACCGCCCAAAAATCGATATAGAAAATTTCATATTCATATTATAAGAGCACTTTAAATGCTAGAGACACCAAAATTGGTATGTAGGTTCCTCTATATTGCAAGCAGATCAAGTTTGTTTCAGAATTCGGCCACGCCCCCTTTACCGCCCAAAAATCGACATAGAAAATTTCATACCAAAATTGGTATGTAGGTTCCTCTATATTGCAAGCAGATCAAGTTTGTTTCAGAATTCGGCCCCGCCCCCTTTACCGCTCAAAAATCGACATAGAAAATTTCATATCCAAACTATAAGAGCAATTTAAGATCTGGAGATTCCAGATTTTGGTTAGACAAAGCTGGAAGTGTCCTAGATGTTTGCTGAAAATTTCATTCTGATCGAACTATAAATAGTCAAGATATTAAAATATTAAATTTTGCCGTTTTGATAATGGAGCGTTGGCAGTAATTAAAATTTGAGTAACTTGATTACATGAAAATTAAGTCAACATATTATATAACAGATTGGCGTCCGATCACTCATGGGCTTCTGTGGCGTAGTGTGCTGAGTCGCAGCACTCAGGATATGGTTGGTCAGACGGTCGTGAGTTCGAACCCTGGCAGGGACGTGTGTTTTTTGATTCAATAATTTTGCATAGACATTCAATTTGTATTTATTAATGTTATGATAACATATAATATTAACATTTTTATTGTTAATAATTATTTTGAAAATTATGAAATAGAGTACCGTAAAACCAATATGGCAATTTGGCATCCTATTCACAATACCCTGTATGGCTCAATTGGTTGAGCCACCGCAGTTTTAAACTTTCTTAAAAATTAGGTCGTGGGTTCGATTCCATCAAAATTTTTTTTTTTATGGTTTTTGTTTAAATTTTTTGTTTTTTTGATCATTTTTTTGTCATGTATATATATATGTTTTATACATATGCATGTGTGTTCTTAACAAAATCTCCGAAATGAACATTTCGCTTGGAAAAAATCAAGTTTATAAGATATGTATCTTAACCAAATTAATAGCATTTGCATGTGGGTTATTTATTCTAATTCATGACCGAAGTTGGTGCAAATCGGACAGCTATATCATAGAGCGCCCGTAGGAGTAATCGGAATAAATCAAGTTTTAGTATGAAAAACTTTTTTGTTGTACAATATATCGTTACCAAACTTTTACTATATATGCATTTAAATTATATATCTTATATATCCTTAGCGAAGTTGGTTTAAATTGGACCACTATATCACATAGCTGTAATAGGAGCGATCGGTCGAAAATCAGGTCTAAGTATGAAAAACTTTTTTGTTTTAGAGATATCGTAACCAATCTGATATATTATATTATACATTAAAGTTAGTCTTATATATCCATATCGAAGTTGCTTCAAATCAGTCAAATATATCATATAGCTGTCATTGAAAAAAGTAGTCGAAAATTTATTACACCTCTCTGCAACAGCATCAAGCGAGCTAAATATTTTTTAATTTTTGTAGTCTTTTCTATTTCCATAGTAAGTACGGGGTCTCCGACAGTCGAGTATGGTCGACTGTAGCACCGCGAGCGAAGCGAAGATTAGGCCGATTTTAATGAATTTGGTATTAAAAAGTTTTTTGTTTTTTAAGATATAACATCCAATCTCGCTGGTTATGTATTTAGTAATGTGGTATGTATCCCTACCAAATTTGGTTAAAATCGGATCACTATTCAATATAGCTGCCATAGGAACGATCAGTCGAAAATTCACCTTTAGTATGAAAAACTTTTTTATTTTCTAAGATATTTTAATCGAACTCACAAATTGTGTACTCTATGTTGTCCTTTACATCTTTTTTAATTTTGGTTCGAATCTGTCTACTATATCATACAGCTGCCATAGGACCGATCGGTCTAAAAACAAGTTTTAGTATGAAAAACGTTTGTGTTTTTTTTAGATATCTTAACTAAACTGATAGAATATGCATATAAGTTGGTCTTATGCATCCTGACCAAAGTTGGTTCAAATAGGTCCACTAAATCATATAGCTGTCATAGGACCGATCGGTAAAAAATCATGTTTTAGTATAAAAAACTTTTTTGTTTTTCGAGAAATCTCAATAAAACTCATAAATTGGGTATCTTTAATTGCCCATTACATCCTTACCAAATTTGGTAGAAATCGGACCACTATATCATATAGCTGCCATAGGAACAATCGATACGAACGGTCGATAAGCAACCTTTAGTATGAAAAACTTTTTTGTATTTAAGTTATCTGTACCAAACTTACAAGTTATAAGCCTTCTATTGCCTTATACAACCTGTCCAAATTTGGTTGGAATCGGATCACTCTAACATATAGCTTCCATGGGACCGATCAGTCGAAAATCTACCTTTGAGTAAAAATTTTTTCATTATTAATATACTAATAACTTAGCCGTCCTTCCGTAGATTTTAGCGGTAAAAATACGTAACGATTGATAATTAATATAGCAATATATATATAAACAAATTATATAGTTCAGATGACCATCTTAAATGCATATTCTGTCAGGTTGGTTAAAATATCTCAACAAAAAAAAAAATTTCATACTAAACCTTAATTTTCGAACGATCGTTCCTATGGCAGTTATATGATATAGGAGACCGATTTGAACCAAATTTAGTCGAAATGTGTAAAATAATAACAAATTGATATTGTGTAAGATTGGATAAGATATCTCAAAAATCACAACAAATTTTCTTACTAAAGGTTATGCCACTCTACAAGGAAGTCAAAAAAGTCGACAAAAACATGCCAAGACACAAAAATTATTATACCGCCGTTTCTCACAGATTTTGATTAATCATAGCTTAAACGATGCGTAGCTAATGCAGCTATGTAAATAAAATAAAAGACAAAATGTAATACTTTTCCTCGAATTTTAAAGTAAAAAAGCTAAAAAAAAAGCTTTAAAAAAATCATCATTTTCTTAATTCAAAATTTAATGTCTCTAAAACTACTCGCTTATATCTAAAATTTTGCTATAATGAATTGTCATTCTAGAGTAATGATTACAAAAGTGGGCGCACCTATGAAAAAAACTACGAAAAAACAGCCAGATTTTTAAAAAAATTCAAAAAAAAAAATTGCTCCGTAGAAAAAAAAAATAAATGTTTTTCGTTGTCTTTGGCCCCAAATCTATCCAAAAAGTGGGTTTTGTTCGTGTAATTTTTTAGCTGATGCCTAGTGTTATGGGCCCAGAGCTCGTTGACTTTCGGCTTAACCCAGAAAAGACTAGAAAGCGTCTACGATTAAGTGTCGGCTTGGCTAAATTGTGAATAGTAAATATCGAGTGCGATTTAACGCGGAACAATTAGCAAACATAAATTTGTCGCATCAAATCAAAAAACTTGATGAGAACAATTACGGGACATGGCACATGGCCATGAAAAGCGTCCTAGTGATGTCGGACTTATGGGATGTAGTGTATGGTGTGTATAATGGCAAAGATGAAGCAGCAGCTCTGAAATAGGAAAATCTTGATCGCAAAGCAATGGCATGCATAACTTTAAACGTAAAGCCATCGCAGTTAATGCATATAAAGTCATGCGGAACATCTGGGTCCATATGGAAAAAGTTAAAGGAACTTTACATGCCAGCTGGACCGATCCAGAAGGTGCATCTATATCAGAAACTAATGCGCCTTCACATGCAGCAGGGAGACGACGTGAATTAATTTGTTGAAACAGTCGAAAAGGTGGCAGAACTTGACATAAAACTCAATGACGAGCTAAAAGTCATCATGCTATTGAGCAGTTTGCCCGAGACGTGGGACAATTCTGTAGTCGCCATCGAGACGCGCTATGAGTTACCAAAATTTGAAGCCATCAATGTTAAAATGCTAGAAAAAGGAACACGAAAACAGAACAAAGAAGATCGCGAAAATTGTTCGGCAACGCTGGCAAAGTACGCACACACACAGCGAAAGTCGCAAGAAATCGACAAAGTTGAGAATAACGGCGACAAGAACGGCGCGAGCAAAGGCGCCAAGCAACAATTCAAGGGAAAATTTTTTAACTGTGATAAAGTTGGACATCGAGCAAGCGAATGCAGATCAAAGAAAAAGCGTGATAATACCAACACACAAGAACGAGCAAGCAGTTTAATGCACTGCTTCATCTGAGAGCAACAAAAGAGCGTTTTGTGCGTAGACAGCGGAGCAACATCTCACATGTGTTGCGATCGCAGCATGTTCCTAAACTATGTTGAGAAAGAAATATCGATAATGTTTCCAGGAGTTGGAAATGTTAAAATCGAAAGTAACAACATGATCATAAATTTGCACAATGTCCTATATGTTCCAGATTTGCACAATAATTTTTTTGCGCAGCAGCTAAATTCGAGAATTCCACTACAATTATTGGAAAAGTGGCACTAATTAAAGACCGGCAAGGACAAGTGATGATTAAGGTCAAGCAAGAGAATAATTTGAATGTGTATACACAGTGCCCAGCAAAAAGTGCAGTTCATATGTTGAACAACAAAATAAAGGATGTGCGCAAAAACAAAGAATTCACAGATTTTTTGAACATGTGAGGCATAGAAAGGCAATTGACGGTTCCCTACACCCCTCAACAAAACGGTGTAGCTGAGTGAGCCAATCGAACGATTGTAGAGATGGCAAAAAAGGGCAAAGAATATGTTTTTGTTGGCTACTCATATTCTGCAAAAGCCTACCGCCTGAACGATAGAGAGAAGCGAACAGTAATTGAAAGGCGTGATGTCAAATTTGTAGAAGGTGAGTTTGACACCAAAACAGCAGAGCAGTGAAGTATTTCAGACCGAAATGACGACTTCATGACAAACATGCTCCGCCTTGAGTCAGTTGTTGCTCCGAATCAAGAGCCAAGACACCGCTACAAGATAAGGTTCAGCATGGGCGCGGCAGACCCAAAATTAGCGCATTCTTCCTAGCAAGCAGTGCCTTCTCTTGGACTTCCACAAATCAAAGTGTAGTCGCGTTGAGCAGCACTGAAGCTGAATACACTGCTTTGAATACATGGCTGCTAAAGAAGCCGTTTATTTACGGAGACTCCTGAACGAGATTGGCTGGTCAACTGTTGCAAAGCCGTTAATCATTTATGGTGACAACATCAGCTCACAGCACATTGCGCAAAATCCAGTGCATCACAAGCGCACGAAGCACATCGATATTAAATATCACTTTGTAATGAAATTGTATTAGAATACATAGCTACAAACAATAATGTTGCATATGCACTAGCTAAATGTTTGAGCAAACCAAAGCACTATGGCATTGTAAAATTACTTGGAATGAAATAATTATATGTAGATTAAGAAGAAGTGTTGGAAATGAATAGCAGTTAGCATTTAAATGAGCATTAATATAATCTGGCAACTCTGTAAAGGTATAGTACTCATTTTAATTATGTACTCAATCCATTTTCTATACGAATTCACTCTTTATTAAACGTTTAACCGAACCACTTCATTTCACTCTGGCTAGTGCAAATATATACAACATATATATTCCAACATGTGCGGCGTTTTGTAACACTATAGGCAACAGCTGATATTTTTCTGTCGACTGACCATTTTATATGTCGTGTTTAATATAAGGACAGCCATTAGAGAAATGTCAGCTGGTTGTTGTGAACGTAAGAGATACTATATTGATTAAAAATGGCTGAATAAAAAATGAAGATAAAAGAAGTGGAGAAGTACACCATCCTATATGACTTGGAAAAAAAAAATGTCGATACAATTTTTAAGATTGACCCATATGCGTGTGGAATATGTTCCTCCTTCTATTTGTCCTTCAGCATAGGGCAATATGCCAACAATCCTGTCTTCACATCTTAAAAACTCTTATTATTATTTATTTTTTAATTTTGGGCTTTTTAAAATATATTATATTATATTATTATTATATTAAGACTTTTTAGATTATTATTCTTAGTTTTAGTAAATAAGTTTATTTCAAGAGCAAAATATTTAAGATGAATGTTCTTGATTTTAGAAATTGGTCTTTTTTTTCAGTGTACGTTCTCGCTATGCCCAGCCTCAAACGAGATTAAAAAAATTTTTTTTTAGTTGCGTAGCTCTTTTTTTTCAAATATTAAACCATGTTATTTAAATAACCACCATAAAAACCTCTACACGAGGTAAAAGTCTAGTGACGAAAGTAATTTCTAGCCTCAAAATTTCTGATATCAAATTTTGTGACAAAAAAGTTACGTTACATATAAAAACTTTAAATAAAAATATAAATTTAAAAAAAACACGAAAATTGGCATTCTGCACTCTGCTCAAAAAGGGTAAGCTTATTTGTGCTTAAAATTACTTTTTGCGCAGTGCCGTTTTGCATACCCATTTGAATTTCATTCTAGTTAATAAAGACCAGGTCGGCAAAAACCCTCGACTGAACCCTCCACGAGGGTGCCGACTGGAAATATCACTCCAATGGTTCCTCTGGGAACTGTTGTTACCCAAAACATTTGTCGAAGACATGTGTAATGGCTCCTCAATAGACTTCACGCAAGCCTGAAGCTCTTGTCATGGTCTGGGGTAACGAGGGCTGGACTAAGGTATCATGCGACCCGTGCCGATAGTCAGCCTGGCTGGGGGCCCTTACCAAAAATAGCCCAGTGGTAAACGGAGCGGCCGGATACCTGGCGCCCTCCGGTCGTGATAGCCTTACCTGCATAGTGCGGATCTCTGTGCAGGCGAACCACCCCTTCTCCGCAACTCGTGGGAATCAGTACATGAATTCAATAAACAATACAAACTCAAACAAACTTTATAACAAGAAAAATATAAAAAATAAAAAAAAATTATAAAAATGACGACGGAATCGCAGGCTCCTCGTCATCGGAAGCGGCAGGGGCTTCAAAGCATGGCCAAAGCCCAAAACAGTCGCCGAAGATGGTCACCATGCCAGCCGGTGGACCCAGCGAAGCTGGTCCAAGTAAACACGTTTTCCACCCGGGCCTTGGGGTAGATGGAGTTATTCTACCATCTCCTGTCACCACGGAGGCACAGCAGAGCACTAGTGCGGCAGTGCAACCTTCAGGTGCATGTGTGATGGGGAAACGTCCAACAGCCAGCATCGCTAGGAAGTTTTCTTAAGCTGAGAAAAGGAGTGCAGACAGCATCCTTCAGCGACAAAATGCGGGAGCAGAATCCAGACCCTCCGCGGAATGGCTAGAGAAGGTAGCGTGGGCCAAGAGCGTGCTTCCCGCTTACAGCGAGCTGGCGCCTAGGGCGCAGGCACAGGCTCAGGCCAAGTGGCAACGCTCCCAGGAGACTCCTGGCCCATCTGCCAAGAAGTCGAGGGTTCAGGTAGGTAAATCCTTCGCCCAGATGGCCAAGGAAAGGACCCTCATAGGGGTTCTTGACCGAGGTGATTCGGGTGGCAGGATCCCCAAGAATCAATGAAAGTGGATGGAGACGGCACTGGCCGTCCGCTGCTTCGAGATGCTAGAGCAGGAACCTGGACCACCACCAGATGTTGGCTGGTACCAGGGCAGTGTGAAGGTCATAGCTTGCGACGATGAGAGATTTGCAGAGCTCTACAGAGCGGCAGTCTCAAATATCGGCGAGGTATACCCAGGAGCCAAATTGGAGGCTGTCAAGTGGAGTGATATTCCAGTCCGGCCCAGGGCCAGATTGTGGATCCCATCCTCCATCAAAGAGCCGGAGAGAATCCGTTGCAACCCAAGTCTTTCTACTCATGACTGGAAAATTGTCAAGGTAGAGGAGATAATGGGACCAACAAAACAGGTCGTGCTGACTCTAAATAAAGCATCGCTCGCCCCTATTGAGGCCGCTGGTAGCGAGCTGAACTTTGGTTTCAGCTCCGTTTCCATCCGGGTCTACAGATCGGATACCGCGGTCGGTATAGATCCTTCCGACACGCCAGTCGAGGAGGACATAAAAGCAGAGCCACAGGATCCAGACCATAGCGACGTTGAATACGGCTATACATCCGATGCGTCAGAAGACGAGGACGCGAATGTGACAGTGGTGGAGGGTAAGTCTTCAGATGTCTATAAAGATTCTACAGTGGGGTAACAAAAATACAAACACAAGGGGTGAATCACTCCTAAACTATTTCCTCAGCACTAACCTAGTTTTAGGCAACAAAGGTTGTGAACCTACTTTTATAATCAAGGACAGGATGGAGGTCATTTACCTTACCCTGGTATCCTATCCTCTATATGATCTAATCAGAGACTAGAAAGTGGCAGACGATCACTTCTGCTCTGATCACAGGACTTCACTCTACAGAACGACTAAGTTACCTTATAAAAACCTTTACTAAGGCTTGCAACTTTGCTTTCAAGGCAGCTTGTCCCATCAGCAGACCTAAAAGGGGAAATAAACCACCATGGGGGAATCCCAACCTACAAGAACTTCGCAAGAGCTCGAGAAACCTCTTCAATCAAGCCAAGGCTGTTAACACAGAAGAATCTTGGCTTAATTACAAACACGCCCTACTAACATACAAAAAGGCGACACGACAAGCCAAAAGAGATTCATGGAGAGCTTTCTGCTCTGACATAGAATCAACACCGGACGCGGCCAGACTGAGGAAGATTTTATCAAAATCTGCCCCCACACAAGGGTACCTCAAAAAAAGAGGATAACACCTGGACTACAACTAGCGAAACTCCCTTTCAAACAACCATTCCGCGCAGGGAGGAATGGTCATCACATACCCCAGAACAAAGTGGGGCCATATCCTTCTACACAGATGGTTCAAAGTTGAACAATCAAGTGGGTGGAGGGGTATACTCTCAGGATCTAAATATACAGGTCTCTTTTAGGCTACCTGACCATTGCAGCGTCTTTCAAGCCGAAATCATGGCTGTCAATGAAGCCCTAAAACTCCTAAGAGAATCTCAAGTCAATTCGGGCCGTATTAACATATACAGTGACAGCTAAGCAGCTATCAAGTCTATAGAATCGACCACAACTAATTCCACCTCAGTTTCGAACTGCCGCAAATCTCTACATGAGATGGCTGAGCATTTCGACATTTGCCTAATATGGGTACCAGGGCATCAGGACATTACAGGAAACTGTACTAGCTAATGAACTAGCCAGGAAAGGTACAACAGTACACCTCCTTCCTGACAAGGAAGATACGCGTATGCCACTGGCGACCTGCAAGCTACTACTTCTAGCTCAATCTATAACAGTTAGAGAAAACCGATGGCAAAACATGCACCATTGTCGTGTTGCGAGGCAAACCTGGCCTCACCTGAATAAGACTCGTTCTAGTATTCTATGTAAACTAAGCAGAACAGACTGTTCTGCAGTAGTAAGCGCACTAACAGGACATTGGCTGGTAGGCATCCACGCCACACGGCTGAATGCCCCATACAGTGATTTCAGCAGGAGCTGCAGATACGAAGAAAAAATTGAATCACCTGAACATTTCTTCTGCTCCTGTCCCGCACTGAGTAATAGAAGACTCCACACCCTGGGAAAACTTTTTCTCTCCAATCTAGGTGATCTTGAGTGACATGTCGCCACAAAGGTTGAAGGGAACCCTAGATCCGCGGTACCACAATGGGCCCAACTGTGGCCTAAGTGAGTCGTAGAATCGGCAGCCACTCTAACCTAATGTTCAGCGAACTGGTCTCTGGAACGGTCTCACCAAGAAATCGATACTAAAGAAAAGCGCTATGATGGCAAAAATTAAATCAGCATTTTACTCGTGACAAAGTGCTCGTTTTAAATAAAATATCAACGTTAGAGGGTTTCTAACAAAAAAGTGTTCACCAAAGTCAAAAAATAAAGAAAAATTTCTTTACATAAAAAAAATCTAAGATGGGAATTAAAATCTGTTAAGTCAAGTGTGAACCATTTAAATATCTAATGTTCTTCTCTCCAAGGCCGGTAAAAAAATGAAAATCGGTGGACATTCGACGAAGCTGTGGCCGTATTATTGAGCACAAGTATGAAAGAGGGGGCTCCGCCCCCTGCTCGCTTCGCTCGCCTACCCCCGGCTCGCTTCGCTCGCGAAGACATTAGAATACCCTGAGCCCAGGTACTCTTTTATAGAAGTTGATTTTCGACAAATTTTCCCTATGGCAGCTATATGATATATGGAACCGATTTGAACCAAATCTGGTCAGAATGTACAAAACTAACATATATGCATATTCTATAAGTTTGGATACTATATCTCAAAAAACAAAAAACTTTTTCATACTAAAACTTGATTTTCGGTAGAGCGTCTCTATGACAGCTATATGATATAGTGGGCCGACTTGGACCAAATTTGGTTAGGATGTATAATACTACCCCAAATTTGTATCGTGTGAGATTGGTTGAGATATCTCAAAAATCAAGGAAGCTTTTCATAATAAAACTTCATTTTCGATGTATCATTCCTATGGCAGCTATATGATATAGTTGTTCGATCCAAAAATAAAAACAAACTTGATCTGCGTACGGTATCCAGGAACCTACATACCAAGTTTGAAGTCTCTAGCTCTTATGGTCCGGAGCAAGAACTTGCGACCAAAGAGGTAGTGATGGTAATGTTTGATGGCTAGCACTGCTGCCAACAATTCCCTTCGAGTAACGCAGTAGTTTCGTTCGGCGGCGCTGAAGGTTTTACTGTAATATTCCAACACGCGCTCCTGCCCGTTTTGTTCTTGGCTGAGGACTGCGCCAGCGCCATGATTCGAGGCATCGGTATCGAGGATGAACAAACCGTCCGGATCCGGGAAACTAAGAATGGGCGAGGTAGTCAACTTTACCTTTAGGAGATCAAATGATTCTTGAGCCGCAATTGACCACGTAAATATGCGGCGGGCTTCCGTGAGCTCGTGCAACGGTCTGGCTATGGTGGCAAATCCTTGAATGAACTTTCGGTAATACGAACACAATCCAACAAACGATCGCACGTCTTTCTGGTTACGTGGTTGCGGCCAATCTACTACTTTGCTGATCTTATCGGGACACGCCTTCAGGCCGTGGTGGCTGACAATGTGGCCCAAGTATTTGACTTCCGGGCGGAAAAAGTAGCACTTGTTTGGGCTTAACTTCAGACCAGCTTTCGCCAGTCTCTCGAACACTTCCTTAAGGTGAGTCAAGTGTTCCTCTGCCGTGCGGGAGTGCACGATAATGTCATCCAAGTAAACCAGTGCCGATTTCCAAGTGACGCCAGAGAACAGACCGTCCATTAGGCGCTCGAAGGTGGCAGGGGCGTTGGTCAGCCCAAACGGCATGACATTAAACTCGTATAGTCCAGCATCGCAGGCAAATGCGGTCTTGGGCCGTGACAGTTCATCCATCTCGACCTGCCAATAGCCACTCTGCAAGTCCATCGTCAAGAACCAGCGAGAACCATGTAGGGTGGTCAAGATGTCATCCATCTTCGGCAAGGGATACGAATCCTTCAAGGTGACGTCATTGAGGCGGCGATAGTCGACACAAAATCGTGTGCTACCGTCCTTTTTCAGCACCAAAACCACCGGTGACGCCCAAGGGCTACTAGACGGTCGGATCACATCTCGCGCTTGCATGTCTGCAACCAAATTTTCAACCTCTGCCTTTCGTGATAATGCTAAGCGACTTGGAGCCTGTTTGATGGGTCGCGCCGACCCTGTGTCGATGGTGTGTCGAGCCAAGTTGGTGCGTCCAGTGTCGTCCTCTCGTTGAGAGAATACGTGACCGTAGCTACTCAGCAGATGAGTTAGCCGGCTGCGAAGCTCAGGAGTTAAGTCCGCTGCGGCCATAGTTTGCCAGTCAATAGAAACGGGCAACTCGTTCGCCTTTGCCTCTGAGCAGACATCCACGGGTTCTAGCTGACCAAATATGGTGAGCGCTGGGAGGCGGATTTCTTGATCGCTGAGATTCAACAAGCGTAGGGTAGTCATACGATCCGCAGTATCAACTATGCTGCTACCCAAGACTACCTCGATAGGGAGTTGAGAATAACTGCCGCGTTCCAACACAGTTACGGATGTTTGATCTGACGATGTGCATTCAATCTGCAAGTGTGTGTCGCTGTATGGCGGAATACTCGTGGCTGCCGTCGAATAGAGTAGACTGTTCGGCTGAGCACTTGGTACATGCAGCGGTATTGAACCCCAGTCGAACTTGACGAGCAAAGCTTTTAAGTCCAAAGTGGCTTGATGTCGTAGCAGAAAATCAACTCCGAGGAGGCTGGGTATCTTGCCGTCTACTAGGAGGAATTCATGCTCGACCGGTCGGCCGGCAACTATCATGCTGACTTTACTACGAGCTGTAGCCACAAACTGTTCCGCTGACGGACCCTGGAGCATAACTCTACAAGGTGTTGCGGGCAACGGCTTCGGCAAAGCGCTTCGGTTCAACATGGAGACTGCTGCGCCGGTGTCGACGATCAAACGTACTGGATGATTCTGTAAAAGAAGTAGACAATGTAAATGGCGATCGCCGAGGGCGCTAACAGAGTCCGTAGCTTTAAGGAGGGGCATGTTAATACACCCGTGGTGTGGTTCCAGGGACTCATCGTGTCTTTCCGTTCCTCCAGCGAGTCTAGGATCGTCGTCTCCGTGTGAGGGTTGCGACTCAGGTGACTCCTTGTGCTCCAGCGGCGGCTCCTCAAACAAGCGGGCCAGGACGGGCTCAACTTCGAATGAAGGAGCCATATGTCCGGCTTCCGGCAACTCGACGCAAATATTGCTCGAGGTGAGGCGCTCTGGCCGATTCCACACATAAGATAGACCATGGGCGGGCTCTAAGGGCGACGTGTCCGTATCCTCTGCTACTGTGACGGAAGATTCATCTATTCTGGTAGGCCTTAGGAACTTTTCACTAACTTCACTAACTTCGATGGGGCCTGGTGGATTCAGCGCTCTATGGTCGAATCCACCAACATCTCCGGCCAACCTCCGCCCCGGGAGATTGGTGGGTTCTCAACGTCGTTCGCGGCTCTTTGACGGGACCGTCTGCCTCTTCTTCTTGAGGGCGATGCTTGCGGGGGCTCGTCGACTTCCGTAGCTACGCTCAGTATGGTACCGGTAGCAGGCCGACGTGCTTCGACACGTTGAACGAGTTCCAGAGCACGTGCGAGATTAGGCGGGTCAACCATCATAAGCTGCGGCTGATAAGTGGTTTCTCGAATGCCGTCTATGAAGCGTTGTACCACTATGCTGTCGTAAGTTGCGGGTGGTAGGCCGCTAAAAGCAGCTCGTCCCAAACAATCCAATTGCCATGCAAAATCTGCTAGTGACTCCTTGGGTCCTTGCCGACGACTCTGAAACAACTGATAGCTCGTTCGGGCACTCAGCGTGAATTGTCGACGCATCGCATCGGCCAGCCTCGCGGATGAACAAATAGTGGCCTCCGGCAGCGTCCCGTAAAATATCTGAGCCCTGCCCCGTAAGCTGGCATACAGTCTCCGGCATTTACGGCGCTCAGACCAGCCTTGTTCAGCGGCCATGCCGTCCAAGAGGCGTTGAAACTCGCTCCAAGGTCGGTTTCCATCGTACTGAGGCAGTGATTCCTGGAACAGCAGGTTCGATATTGATAGATCTGGGAGCCACATGTTGATCACAAGCTGGTGCGACGGCGCTGGTCTTCACACTCTCCGGCGGTGAATCGTCTGGTGGTAAACTCGAGTTATTTCTATGGTTGCCCTCGTGTCTGGTCACCGAGGTTATCTGCGGTGTGCTGCACGCCACTTGATCAACGGTGGTCTCCGCAGCATTGGTAGCGAAAGCTTGTTCCTTCTGACCGCATCCCATGGTGCGCTCAAAAGATGTCCACATCCGTTCGAACTTTTCTTCAAAAGTGCGGGTCCATGCCGTCATTCGCACTTGCAATTCCTGTTGCTGCGCCGCTACCGTGGCTACGGCATCGGCTATGTGCTGCTGCTCGGCCTCCGCTGGGCTATCATCCTCTTCACCTGTTTCTTTTCGCGGCGGCGCTTTTGACTGCTGCTGCCACGCTAGGGCTGCCTGTTGGCGCAATACGCGTCTACGCGTCATGATGGGCCTGTATTTTTCCAAATCACAAATAACCCCACACCTGACACCAATGTAACGAAAGTAATAACCTCGTTTCGTCACTGGCGGTTGGTCGAGCGGATTTTATATTTGATGTGGGAGAGTTGCCGCGTAAATCACGGGTCAACTGGGCAGTTGGAGCGGGCAAAAACACAAAAACTACTAAAACGCAATGTTTAGATTTAGGATGTCGTTTATTTTCAATGATTTTAGATAACTTTTATTATTGGCAAAGCACCGGCTTGATCGCGGTTCAAAACGGAAGAGAAGAGAGAGAAAAAGATAGAGGAAGTTGCCATGTTCTCAGCTTACAGGGTCGCTCCTGAGCTTAGCTTGTGTGACCGTTCGGTCGCCAACAGCTGATGAGTGAACAGCGGACTGTTTTACTCGTATTGGCAACTCGTTACATAGGTGGCAACCTTGAGCTGCTATGGCAATGTTGCCATTTTCGTTACAGTATATATATTCTTGATCAGGATCAACAGCCGAGTCGATTGAGCCATGTCCGTCTGTCTGTCTGTTTGAGCGCGTAGATCTCAGAAACCATAAAAGCTAAAGACTTTAAACTTGATATGTAGGTTCCTGGATACCGTACGCAGATAAAGTTTGTTTTTATTTTTGGATCGAACAACTATATCATATAGCTGCCATAGGAACGATACATCGAAAATTAATTTTTAGTATGAAAAGCTTTTTTGTATTTTGAGATATCTCAACCAATCTCACACGATACACATTTGGGGTGGTATTATACATCCTGACCAAATTTGTTCCAAGTCGGCCCACTATATCATATAGCTGTCATAGAGACGCTTAGCCGAAAATCAAGTTTTAGTATGAAAAAGTTTTTTGTGTTTTTTTGAGATATCGTAACCAAACTGATAGAATATGATTCTGGGCTGGTATTATATATCTTGACCGAATTTGGTTCAAATCGGTCCATTATATCATATAGCTGTAAGTCTTAGTATGCAATTTTTTTTTTTGTTTTTTGAGATATCTTAACCAAACTGATAGAATATGCATTTATGTTAGTTTTGTACATTCCAATTTGATTCAAATCGGTTCCATATATCATATAGCTGCCATAGGAACAATTGGTCGAAAATCAACTTTTGCAAAAGAGTACCTGGGCTCAGAGTATCATACTGTCAAGCGTGCATGACTGTAGACGCACCTCACCGCGAGCGAAGCGAGAAAGGGGCGGAACCTCATTGTTTTAAATGAAACTTAATTTCGTTCGTCCCAAAATGGGATATTATAAATTTTAGGGCTAGAATATTCTTTGGGGCTAGAATATGTTTTCGTCCCTGTACCAAAGAACTTGTGGGATGGTTCGGAGGGGGCTCAGCTGAGGCCACCAGGCGGGTCGCGAGTTGCGTATAGCAAACGACCACCCTTTGGGGAGGTTATCTGCGAATAGCGAGCCTACCTCGTAATAAGCAGTTCCTGACAAACAGCGGGTACGATAATGCTCATCGTACTGACAAGGCGTTTGTGTTGCCGCCTTTAAAGCATAGCCTCACACACCCCTCAACCCCCTCATAATTACCTACCCAATCCTCGCCCCCACATCTCATCCCGGGCCGGACCAGGGGGTCACTCGAACCGTGCCGAGAGTCAGCCTGGCTGAGGGCCCGTGTCAAAAACTAGCTTAGTCGCTAATGGTGGGCTCAGCAAGTGGCGACCGAATGTACTAACCAGCCTTATCAAGGCATGCGGAACTCTGCTCGGATGGACCTCACTCTTTACGAGATATTCGTGCTTGTTGGAAAAATAACTTGACAACTACCGCAGGACACCCCTGCGGAAAGTGTCGCGAGGCATTTTGAGGACCGACTCTTTGACAGGGAGCGGCTCTTCAACGTGGTAGACGCACCTTCACGCAGCCAAGCTCCGGCAGTAGGAGTGTGCCAATGGCACAGTATAGGCAGAGAAAACTACAAGCAGCGCGGCATAAGCAAGGGAGCTCGGTCGGACCATCTCGACCGATGTGTGAACAACAGCAGCCGTTGAAGTAGGATCTCCTGCCAGGATTGGGAGATCTGGGTGGACGAGATGACCGCCACAGACGCAGTCTCTGTGGATCACGGGTCAAATGGTACATCCGGTATCTCCAGGGGATGTCACAGGAGGATGCGTTGGCCAAGGCAAAAGAGCTGAGACCAACGACATACCAAAGTAGGGCACCTGCCCACAAAAGGTCCAGCAGCACGCTGACTCCACCAACCGACACTCCCAAAAGGTTGCGTGCGGCGGAGCCAACTGCTGCACATGGATCTGGAGTGGCCACACCTACTGGAGCAGAGCGGGAGAAGGCTACAGTCGAGAGACCTGGTAAGCAAGAGTGGCGACAAAAGCAGGACGCCTTAGAAGAGCGCTCTAGCACGTCAGCAGCAGCACCAAGGGTAGCACTCAGCGTCCACTGAACCTCGCGCGACCTACGCGTCTAGCGCGAAAAAGGTGAAAGTAGCCGTGTTACCTGTGGACCACCTCCAGGTAAGCCTCAGCCACGGGGACCTGTCCGCACTTGAGGAGGCCATCCTGGATGAAGTGATACTGACAGGATGGGACACTGCCGTATCTTTCTCCGGCATTCATTTCCGGATGGGCCTTGCTGATGACTGTAGCGTCGAGGTTACATTCATGGAAGGGCGTACCCCTTAATTGAAGAATGGGAAATGACATCACGCCACCCCACAACATCATCATCTACTGCCCGAGAAGTGCGGATCAGTCAACCGAATCCTTGTAAGTTTTGCTGTGAAACCAGAACAAGATAGATACCGACGCATGGAGGACCATATCAAGGAGGAACGAAGGAACGAGGAGCCCTGTTGGTGCTCGGCATCGATGAGTTGGCCAAAGACGACATTGTGTCGAGAGGCTACCAGCTCTTCTTCCGCTACGGAACAATACCCGTAAGCGGCTTGAAGAAGCTGGTAGAGAAGGCTGACTATAAGATAGCACCTCACCTAGGCGAGAAGATCATATCCGCGAGCGACATCCCCCCTCCGGTGGATATGGAAGTATCTCCTGCAGTAGTCTGCGGATGCGGTGTTCAGCTGGCAGATCCTACCAACACGTTGGAGGATCTGGCCGAGGATGAGGACCTGGCGAAGCTGACGCTGAACCCCGCTGCGGCGCAAGAGTTATAGGACCAAATGGCCAAGTCGTCCCAGGAGCTCTCGGACGAGTTGGAAGGAGCGGACGTCACTTTGACGCCACGCGATGACGATGGAAATTCCCAGCCCCCCTCGTCATGTGAAATGGAACCGCTGCTTTAGTGCGATGAAGCAGGTCATCAGCACTAAGCTAGCCCAGATAAACATACACCGAGCGAAGGCGGCCTCGGCCATCCTAGCCCGGATGTTTACCAACCAACAGCTTGGGCTAGCTCTAGTACAGGAGCCATGGTGCAACAATGGCACTAAAGGCCTGTACACAGCGGACTCGAAGGTAATCTGGGATCAAAGGGATCCAGTGCTTAGAACATGCATAATGGTAAGGAAATGTATTAACTATAAGATCCTTTGAGAATTTTTGAGCAGGGACTGCGTACGTATCGCCGTGCAGACGATCGGGCATGCCCGCACCACCGTGGTAGCATCGGCGTACTTCGCAGGAGATGGAGCCAGTCCACTACCGGAAGTCGTCAAGCTTGCAGAGCACTGCTCCCGGAGGAAGCTCCCCCTAATCGTCGGATGTGACGACAACGCGCATTATGAGGTATGGGGTAGCACTGAAACCAACAAAAGAGGTGAATACCTTCTTGATTTTATATTTAGGTATAACCTAGAAATTGGAAATGTCGGAAATACACCGATATTTGTAACCAGAATCAGAGAAGAAGTCCTAGACATCGCTCTGATTAGTAAGAGTATTAAGCCGCACCTAAAAAACTGGCATGTCTCTTCGGATGAATCTATGTCTGATCATAGAATCATTCTATTTGAACTGCTAGTAAATATGGACATCAGCTAACCAACTCGCAATCACAAGAAAACAAACTGGGAAAAGTATAAAAAGACCCTGCAACTGAATCTATCCAATGAATGAACAGGCATACCTCGTTCACCACTGGAACTAGAGGAAGAAGTAGGCAATTTAAACAGTAGCATAACTAATGCCTTTGAAAAAAGCTGTCCTTTTGGAAGGAAGCGCAAGGAAACAGATGCCCCATGGTGGAGCGATTGCCTCGAAAGGTTAAGACTATCCGAGACCCACTTTTCGAGACCCACTTCCCAGGCAGTATCCCGGTGCAAGAAGATACAATCGAAACGAGGAACATGATGAGGCGAACGTCTGCAGACTGGCAAACTGCCAAGTCGACAGTCACATCGGAACGATTACAATGGGCAGTTCTAACTTTCCAAGCCTATAAATCGCCGGGCCTGGACATGATATCACCCTCCTTCCTACAGCAGGGGCAAAACATACTCCTCCCCATTCTTAGGAAGATCATGATTAGCAGCCCCGCACTCGGTTGCATACCAGCTGCATGGCGTAGAGCGAGGGTGGTCTTCATTCCCAAAGCAGGGAAAAAAGATATCACCAGCCCCAAGTCCTTTAGACCCATCAGTTTAACATCGTTTTTGTTGAAAACGTTTGAAAAGCTGGTGGACTACAAGATAAGAAATACTCTTTTGATGCAAATTCCGCTGCAATCAACGCAGCACGCATACAGAGCAGGTCGATCTACAGCTACGGCACTATGTCAACTACACCGCACTTTTAGTAAAACAGTTGACAACAAGGAGGTGGAAGTATGCGCCTTCCTGGATATAGAGGGTGACTTCGACAACACGTCCCATGACGCTGTCCAGGCTGCCCTGACCAGAAGGGGCCTAGTCACAACAACAAGCAGATGGATTTCCTCACTGCTTGCGTATAGACAAGCCATGGCAACAGTTCAAGATATTACTATTACGGTCACAACCACAAAAGGTTGTCCTCAAGGGGGCGTTTTGTCTTCACTACTTTGGAACCTGTTAGTATACGAACTACTTAGGAGACTTGCCAGCTATGGAATTCAAGGTCAAGGATATGCCGATGATATTGTCGTCATAGCACGAGGCAAATTCGAAGAAACTCTCTGCGACATTGTTCAGCTAAGTCTACGGATAACGAGTGAGTGGTGTGAAGAGGTGGGCCTCAATCTCAACCCCTCCAAAACAGTCATCGTTCCCTTCACTAGAAGATTTAAATTGCAGAAAATGAGGCAAATAAGGCTTTTAAATAGTATAATAGAAACAAGTAAGGAGGTTAAATACCTAGGAAACATTTTTGACAATATATTAAACTTCGGCTCACTTGTCAAGAACGCGATAGCAAAGTGCTCTAGAGCACTCTACACATGTCGCAGCATAGCCGGAAAGTCATATGGCATACCTTATGGTAGTCAGGCCAATGCTCACATACGGAGCAATAGCCTGGGGTGATAGGGCGCAGCTCATCACCGTAAAGACACAGTTGCTAACAGTGCAACGAATAGCCTGCGTACGTATGACGGGAGCTATAAGCACCTGTCCGACAACGGCCATAGAAGTTCTAATGGAGCTCACGCCACTCCACGGTTTCATTGGGCTACAACAAAGAGAGACTCTGTTAAGGATGGCACGAGAAGGAATTGGCAGCAGCTATATCCTTAGTCACAGAGACGCAGAACTGCTTTCAGGTGATCTCCCACTACTGGTGCAACCAAGGGACGAAATGACAGCTGAGCTTATGTTCGAAATGCATTTCGAAGTGAGCCTAAGCAGCAAAAAGAACTGGACAACACTTGATGAAGTCCATCCGGTGGGTCAGCACACTATAAAATGGTATACTGATGGATCTCTCACAGACCAAGACACACCCTTGGTGTGGTGGGCCCTCGGGTAACAGATCATGATTCCCAAGGAACAAACACCAGCGACTTTCAGGCTGAAGTATGTGCATTGCACATTGTGCAATAGGGAGGTGGGTGACATTAACCTGAAACTTAACTATCAGAATAGAGAAATAGCCATTCTATCTGATAGCCAAGCAGCTCTGAATGCACTCAATAAGGCGAAAGTAACGTCTAAAGTAGTACATGAAGTGAGAAGGAAACTAGACCAGCTGGGATCATGCAATAGGCTAACCCTAAGATGGGTCCCAGGTCACAAGGAGATACCAGGGAATGAAGCAGCTGACAAGTTAGCCAGAATGGGAGCAGGCAAGCCCCTGATAGGTCCCGAACCGTTTTGTGGCATAGGAAACACACAATCCGGGAGTACCTGCGTATGGACGAGAAGCGACTACAACATTCGCGTTGGGCGGAGACCACAGGCCTCAGACAAGTCAAGCACCTCATAGGCAACAACAACCTAAAGAAATATCTAAACTAGGAATTGTAAGCAATTCGAGGAGGAATCCTTAGTGCATATTATGGCAGAATGCACTGTCTAGACGTTGATGTAAATTTCTTGGGAAATATGTCCTTCCGGCGGCGGACATTGTAGATATCAATCCAGCAAAAATTCTCGACTTTGTGAGAGAAATGGGGTTGATGGAAGAGCTGTAAGCTCAGAAGGGGAACAATAGATCCAGAGGGTCGCAGTGCATTTATCCCCATCTTAATAATAATTCTTTCGTCACTAGACTTTTACCTCCAGTGCTTAGAACATGCATAATGGTAAGGAAATGTATTAACTATAAGATCCTTTGAGAATTTTTGAGCAGGGACTGCGTACGTATCGCCGTGCAGACGATCGGGCATGCCCGCACCACCGTGGTAGCATCGGCGTACTTCGCAGGAGATGGAGCCAGTCCACTACCGGAAGTCGTCAAGCTTGCACTGCAGAGCACTGCTCCCGGAGGAAGCTCCCCCTAATCGTCGGATGTGACGACAACGCGCATTATGAGGTATGGGGTAGCACTGAAACCAACAAAAGAGGTGAATACCTTCTTGATTTTATATTTAGGTATAACCTAGAAATTGGAAATGTCGGAAATACACCGATATTTGTAACCAGAATCAGAGAAGAAGTCCTAGACATCGCTCTGATTAGTAAGAGTATTAAGCCGCACCTAAAAAACTGGCATGTCTCTTCGGATGAATCTATGTCTGATCATAGAATCATTCTATTTGAACTGCTAGTAAATATGGACATCAGCTAACCAACTCGCAATCACAAGAAAACAAACTGGGAAAAGTATAAAAAGACCCTGCAACTGAATCTATCCAATGAATGAACAGGCATACCTCGTTCACCACTGGAACTAGAGGAAGAAGTAGGCAATTTAAACAGTAGCATAACTAATGCCTTTGAAAAAAGCTGTCCTTTTGGAAGGAAGCGCAAGGAAACAGATGCCCCATGGTGGAGCGATTGCCTCGAAAGGTTAAGACTATCCGAGACCCACTTTTCGAGACCCACTTCCCAGGCAGTATCCCGGTGCAAGAAGATACAATCGAAACGAGGAACATGATGAGGCGAACGTCTGCAGACTGGCAAACTGCCAAGTCGACAGTCACATCGGAACGATTACAATGGGCAGTTCTAACTTTCCAAGCCTATAAATCGCCGGGCCTGGACATGATATCACCCTCCTTCCTACAGCAGGGGCAAAACATACTCCTCCCCATTCTTAGGAAGATCATGATTAGCAGCCCCGCACTCGGTTGCATACCAGCTGCATGGCGTAGAGCGAGGGTGGTCTTCATTCCCAAAGCAGGGAAAAAAGATATCACCAGCCCCAAGTCCTTTAGACCCATCAGTTTAACATCGTTTTTGTTGAAAACGTTTGAAAAGCTGGTGGACTACAAGATAAGAAATACTCTTTTGATGCAAATTCCGCTGCAATCAACGCAGCACGCATACAGAGCAGGTCGATCTACAGCTACGGCACTATGTCAACTACACCGCACTTTTAGTAAAACAGTTGACAACAAGGAGGTGGAAGTATGCGCCTTCCTGGATATAGAGGGTGACTTCGACAACACGTCCCATGACGCTGTCCAGGCTGCCCTGACCAGAAGGGGCCCAGTCACAACAACAAGCAGATGGATTTCCTCACTGCTTGCGTATAGACAAGCCATGGCAACAGTTCAAGATATTACTATTACGGTCACAACCACAAAAGGTTGTCCTCAAGGGGGCGTTTTGTCTTCACTACTTTGGAACCTGTTAGTATACGAACTACTTAGGAGACTTGCCAGCTATGGAATTCAAGGTCAAGGATATGCCGATGATATTGTCGTCATAGCACGAGGCAAATTCGAAGAAACTCTCTGCGACATTGTTCAGCTAAGTCTACGGATAACGAGTGAGTGGTGTGAAGAGGTGGGCCTCAATCTCAACCCCTCCAAAACAGTCATCGTTCCCTTCACTAGAAGATTTAAATTGCAGAAAATGAGGCAAATAAGGCTTTTAAATAGTATAATAGAAACAAGTAAGGAGGTTAAATACCTAGGAAACATTTTTGACAATATATTAAACTTCGGCTCACTTGTCAAGAACGCGATAGCAAAGTGCTCTAGAGCACTCTACACATGTCGCAGCATAGCCGGAAAGTCATATGGCATACCTTATGGTAGTCAGGCCAATGCTCACATACGGAGCAATAGCCTGGGGTGATAGGGCGCAGCTCATCACCGTAAAGACACAGTTGCTAACAGTGCAACGAATAGCCTGCGTACGTATGACGGGAGCTATAAGCACCTGTCCGACAACGGCCATAGAAGTTCTAATGGAGCTCACGCCACTCCACGGTTTCATTGGGCTACAACAAAGAGAGACTCTGTTAAGGATGGCACGAGAAGGAATTGGCAGCAGCTATATCCTTAGTCACAGAGACGCAGAACTGCTTTCAGGTGATCTCCCACTACTGGTGCAACCAAGGGACGAAATGACAGCTGAGCTTATGTTCGAAAAGCATTTCGAAGTGAGCCTAAGCAGCAAAAAGAACTGGACAACACTTGATGAAGTCCATCCGGTGGGTCAGCACACTATAAAATGGTATACTGATGGATCTCTCACAGACCAAGACACACCCTTGGTGTGGTGGGCCCTCGGGTAACAGATCATGATTCCCAAGGAACAAACACCAGCGACTTTCAGGCTGAAGTATGTGCATTGCACATTGTGCAATAGGGAGGTGGGTGACATTAACCTGAAACTTAACTATCAGAATAGAGAAATAGCCATTCTATCTGATAGCCAAGCAGCTCTGAATGCACTCAATAAGGCGAAAGTAACGTCTAAAGTAGTACATGAAGTGAGAAGGAAACTAGACTAGCTGGGATCATGCAATAGGCTAACCCTAAGATGGGTCCCAGGTCACAAGGAGATACCAGGGAATGAAGCAGCTGACAAGTTAGCCAGAATGGGAGCAGGCAAGCCCCTGATAGGTCCCGAACCGTTTTGTGGCATAGGAAACACACAATCCGGGAGTACCTGCGTATGGACGAGAAGCGACTACAACATTCGCGTTGGGCGGAGACCACAGGCCTCAGACAAGTCAAGCACCTCTTAGGCAACAACAACCTAAAGAAATATCTAAACTAGGAATTGTAAGCAATTCGAGGAGGAATCCTTAGTGCATATTATGGCAGAATGCACTGTCTAGACGTTGATGTAAATTTCTTGGGAAATATGTCCTTCCGGCGGCGGACATTGTAGATATCAATCCAGCAAAAATTCTCGACTTTGTGAGAGAAATGGGGTTGATGGAAGAGCTGTAAGCTCAGAAGGGGAACAATAGATCCAGAGGGTCGCAGTGCATTTATCCCCATCTTAATAATAATTCTTTCGTCACTAGACTTTTACCTCAAGTAGAGGTTTTTTTTTGTGTGATATCAGAAATTTTTGCAATTGCTTTTGCTTTTGACATTGTAACTTTATCATTAATGAAGGCAAATAGTAAAATATATATATAATTTTATTCTTATATATTTTAAATCTATTTTTTTCTTTAATTATAAAGAAAACAAGTGGGAAAGGCTATAGTCGAGATCTCGAGTATAGGATACCCGTTACTTATTTCACTACATATAAAAGTACTTTAAAGAAAATTTTCTAGCAATAAAAATCTATTGCATACTCTAGGGGGCATTTATTGCCATGTATTGCTTAAAGAATCATTTTCAGACAATAACTGCTGTTCTACTTGTCCGATCGTGTTGCGATTCAGTGGGATAATAAATAATAATAATAGATATCAGTGACTACAAGAAAAACCATATTATCTAAAAAACTGTGGGTGTGGTAGCTTTTCGCGATTTGTGGGGGCGGAGGGGGGCGTGGCCAAAAATTGAAACAAACTTGACCTGCTCCAACGCATTTGTGATCTGCGTGTGAAAGTTTGGTTACTCTATCTCTTATGGTCTCTGAGTTCTAGGCGCTCACACAGACGGACAGACGGACAGACACACATGGCTATATCGACTCGGCTATTGATGCTGATCAAGAATATATATACTTTATGTGGTCGGAGAAGCCTCCTTCTGCCTGTTACATACATTCCAACGAACACAATATACCCTTATACTTATTTTTTATAAGTAACGGGTATAATTATGAGGCTCCGTCCCCCGCTCGCTTCGTTTGAGTTGCTACAGTCGAGCAAAATTGACTGTCGGAGACCCCGTACTTACTATGGGAAATAAAGCTTTTCATAAGACCTAATTTTCGCCCGATCGGTCCTATGACAGCTATCTGATATAGTGGTTCGATTTGAACCACCTTCGATCAGGATGTATAAAACTAATTTAAATACATATTCTATGAATTTGGTTAAAATATCTCATAAAACAAAATTTATGTTTCATATATAATATATATATATTGCATATGTATATATACAATAGCGAGAAACGTACAACTTTACGGTGTACAAAATATTGAAAATAAATAAAAATCGTTAGAGCCGTTTTGTTATAATTCGCCAAAAAGTTAGCTAAAAAACCTTAATTCACCTGTAAATTTGTACCTGTGTATTTAAAAAAATACCTTTCCAACGATATATAGTACATATCTGAAGCTTTTACGGTTTGGAAACTACTGGGGTTTTAATTTTAGCGGAAAGTAGCGTTTTCCCGCTAAACTAGCGGGCGAACTGCCGTCCGCAGTGACTAGTCACCTTTCGCACCCTTAGTGCTGCTTTCGTCACTAGCGCGAACTGCCGTCCGTAGTGATAAAAAGAGATTACAATTCGTATTGCGGACAAGAAAGATTAATCAGGTGTGTTCCAGAAATCTCTGAAGAAAATTTTAACGAGAAATGTTTTTGAAAACGACCATTCCAATTGTTGGTGTTTCCAAGATTTTAGAGATTTAATATTTTCGAACATATTTTTTTTTGCATTTTTATTCATACCCGAATCTTCCCAGCGAATCTTACGTTATGGTAACAAGCAATAGGCATTTACTAAAACTTAATTTTTAGTCAACATATTAGCGTTAGACTTTAATATAATATTTTAAAAGTTGTCTTTAACAGATAAAAAGTTGATTGAAACAATTTCTTAAAGTTAGCTTATCGAAAAATGCTCATTAAGTTCCTCATAATATTCTTCAGTGCCAAAAAACGGTATTTGGCAATACGTCGCAAGTAAACTTAAATCGTTTAACTAATTTCAATACTGAACTATATGCAATGCACCCATCATTAGAAAGGTAAAATAGCGGTCATTTTAATTATGAAACAAATTCTGAACAAAAAACACTTTTTTAAAGTTAATTTACGATTTCTATTTTCGTGTCATCATATGGTAAGTTTATTATAAAAACTTTAAAATAAAAAAAAAAACACGAAAATTGGCATTGTGCACTGTGCTCAAAAAGGGAGAGCTTCTTTGTACATAAAAATTACTTTTTGCACAGTGCCGAATACCAATTTTCGTGTTTTTTTTTTTTTTTTAATAATTTTTATTTAAAGTTTTTATAATAAACTGAATTTAGCTCGTCACACAATTGGATATCAGAAATTTTGGAGCTAAAAATTGCTTTCGTCACTAGACTTTTACCTCGTGTAGAGGTTTTTTTTGTGGGATATCAGAAATTTTTGCAATTGCTTTTGCTTTTGACATTTTAACTTTATCATAAATGCAGGGAGATAGTAAAAAATATAGCTAAGAGACTCCGCCCCTGTTTGCTTCGCTCGCGTTACTACTGTCTACTTTTTATACTAAGACTTTTCGCCCGATCGGTCCTATGTTAGCTATATGATATAGTGGTTTAATTACCGGTTACCAATTTCGGTCAGGATGTATAAAACTAACTTAAATGCATATTCATACTAAAACCTAATTTTGACCAGATCGGTCCTATGACAGCTATATGATATAGCGGTCCGATATAAACCAATTTCGGTCGGGATGTATAAAACTAACTTAAATGCATATTCTATCAATTTGGTTAAAATATCTCTTAAAACAAAAAAGTTTTTCATACTAAAACCTAATTTTGATCCGATCGGTCCTACGACAGCTACATGATATAGTGGTCCGATTTGAACCAACTTTGGTCAGGATATATAAAACAATGTAAAATGCGTATTTTATCAGTTTGGTTGAGATATCTCATAAAACCAAAAAGTTTTTAGTACTAAAACGTGATTTTCGAACTAAAACGTGATTTTCGACCGATGGAAAAATATATATATTCAGTTGACAGGCAATATCTTCCAAACCCCTCAACCAAAATTTATGTTTTATATACCAAAAAACGCAGAAATTTACGTACTAAAACATACATCAATTTAATAAATCGTTAGAGCCGTTTTGTCAAAAATCGCCATTTATTTTACCTGTAAAATGTTACCTGAGTACTTTAGATTGTTCCTATGACTATGCTATATATACGATATACTGCACCGACTTGACCCAAATTTGGTCAGATGTACTAAGACGGAGCCCCCATGTTGGAAAAAGCATCGTTAATTGCACTCAATTGCACTTCTCAAATATTTGTATTTTCTAATATGTAAAATACCTGTACCCTGTACTTCCCAGCGTTACCATATGGTAACAGCCGAAAAATTGGTCCTGTCGATTATTCTGACAAGGAAGAACCAAATGAATGTGTTTTTCGGATTCAGCGACCTGAAATCTATATGCTTAGGACGATCCGGGTTAAAGATATTTTAATTAAATTTTTATTAATATTTAATTTTTCTCAAGATTTTTTTAGACATTTAATATCAATGGATTATTTTATTCAAGAGCACCATAAACTTCTTTTGGGTTGCTTTATCGCTGCTAGTGATTTGTAGAACACACCTGTATATTTGTTTTTTAATTTTCATGTAAAATATGCGCAGAAAATATTTTTCAACTTTGACCGTCAAGCCTGAGCCACCTATTGGGCCAATCACCCTGAAAAAGCTTTAATTTAAAGCTATCAAATGCTTTGAAAATGTTGAAAGTATCTTTATGATTTTTGCATGATAAGAATAGACCCACTGTGCGCTGTTTTTCCAACTATTTTCGACTGTTTTGACCGGATTTGCACGACATCGGATGATCGAGTTGCTTGCAATGTATGCAAAAGGCATACTAGTTCTTTAATTGAAAAGAAACATATACATACAATGTCTATTGAAATTAACAATTAATTAACACAGTATTAAGCTTTTGAAAATAAATAAATGAAAATCAGTCATAAGTTTGTAAATTTTCAGAAAACACAAGGGACGTTTATTCAACTCTATCCAGAAATCGAATAACTAGAATTCAAATAGTTAATACTTAAATAGATAAAGACTATAGTCTCAGCGCTATCTAGATTATAAATTTCTAGATTACCAAATTCTTTATTTCAATGAAAGCAGCTTTTGCTTCTTTGAAAGGAGTGATATTTCAACACGCAACCTCAAAAGATTGATAACTGCGGACGGCAGATCGCGCTAGTGACGAAAGCAGTACAAAGGGTGCGAAAGGCCACTAGCAATATATACAGCTAATTTGAAAAATTTTCTTCGTCTGTCCGATCAGATCGAGTAGACTTCTAAAAATGAGGTGAAAAGTCAGTTTGTCTGTCTGTCTGTCTGCTTGTACCAAATCGCTAAAAAACCTTAAATTTAATGATGAGAATTTATTCCGCTTCAAAAATCCAGAAATGTTTGCTCTACGACTTTTTGAATTTCCAGCTAGTTAATCGGGAAAACATTAAATCCCGCAAAAATTGAAACCCCCACAGTTTCCAAATCATAGAAGCTAGAGATATGTTCTTTATATCGTTAAAAGGGTGAGATTGAGGGCTTTTAGTCGAACCCCTTTGTTTTCTTGTTTTCTAAATAACTCAGGTAACATTTTACAGGTGAAATAAGGCCTTTAGCTTACATTTTGACTATTTTAAAAAATTTGACAAATTTCGTTTTTATCAAATTTCAATATTTTATAGTCAATAAAATTTCGCGTTCTTTGGTATATCATAGCTGCAATAATTAGTTTCGGCGAGATATTATCATTTAAGTGTAAGTATACATATTACGTAAAGTTAAAAGCTGACATCAGCAATAACTTGACATACCTGCAAATCTACGTAGCATATAGCTTACGCGGCATAGACAACCGGTGTTGCCAGAATTTTTTTCGTGGAGCGATTATCGAGTCCTTCAAGTTAATGATTTTTTTTACGGATCTATCGAGTTGATTGAATCGATTTCCATGAAAAATCGACAACTCACTAGGGCTTGTGCATCGAAGTTAATTTTCAGAATTAAGTTTTGTCGTTCAATTTTTCATAATATTATTATATAAACTACAAAATTGTCAAAGCTTGAACTAGGCATGAAAACGATGCAAGAAAAATAAGATTTCTAATAAAAGTACGGGTGTATTTTGTGATTACAATTGCGATTTCAAAAAAAAAAAAAATTTTTTTGAATAAACTCGATATTTGCAACTCGATCTACTATTTTCCGATATATCGACAGCTCGATACTTATTTTTGACGATTTTATTTTTCGATATAAAACTCGATCTAAAATTACATCACTATATATTACTATCTGCCTGCATTAGTGATAAAACTACAATGTCAAATGCAAAAGCGATTGAATACATTTTTGATATCCAACAAAAAAAAAACTCTACACGAGACAAAAAACTAGTGAATATATATTTATGTATTTTTCATTGTTAGTACGTTAAATTATCTTTTATTTTAACATGTTTAAAGTTAAAAGTGTTAATTAAATTTAACGAATTGATGTTTTTTTTACTATATATTTAATTATTGGTCATTAAATTTAACTGCCGCGAAGATGTGTGGTAGCGAGCATATGACTGTCGAGTGGGCTCGACTGTAACTTTCACACCTAACTGCGAGCGTAGCGAGCAGGGGGCGGAGCCCCCATTGTTTTCTTTATTTACATACTTTTAACCTTAATAAAGTCAAAAAGTAAATTGCTAGCAATCCAATCTTACAATTATTCACGACAATGTGTGCAGCTATAAAAATATCGGAAATGCTTTTTGTCACAGTTGTGTTTACATATGTTGACTTTGAAAGCTCTCAGCCGATCAAAAATATCACTGCGGACGGCAGTTCGCGCTAAAACCTCTGCACGAGGTAAAAGTCTAGTGACGAAAGAATATTCTAGCCCCAAAATTTCTGATATCCCATTTTGTGACGAACGAAATTAATCTCTATATATAAAGTTCTTTGTCCAACTGATTTAACATTGTACAGGCCAAACGGTTTATCGTACGACCTTCAAACTTGGCCACAATATTCTTAAGATAATTTTATCGGGAGATAAGGCGGGATTTTTCTAAAATCGACCTGAAAGGGTGTTAAATTAAAGGTCAAAGTTCCTATGTATTTGCTGTTTACATGTGTTTGCAGTGTAGTAGAGTTTGGTCAGGCGAGCCATCCAGTGGCAGATGGTGCAGAGGATGGTCTGTTGGACTCATGCGCAAGGCATCACGGGTTCAAGACCTGCCGGTTCAGCCCAGGCAAATAATACTTATTTTTTATACCCGTTACTTATAAAAAATAAGTATAAGGGTATATTGTGTTCGTTGGAATGTGCGTAACAGGCAGAAGGAGGCATCTCCGACCACATAAAGTATATATATTCTTGATCAGCATCAACAGCCGAGTCGATATAGCCATGTGTGTCTGTCCGTCTGTCCGTCTGTGTGAGCGCCTAGATCTCAGAGACCATAAGAGATAGAGTAACCAAACTTTCACACGTAGATCAGAAATGCGTTGGAGCAGGTCAAGTTTGTTTCAAATTTTGGACCCGCCTCCTTCCACGCCCGTAATTCGCGAAAAACTGGTCATCCGTCTGTATAAGCACAAGGATCTCAGAGACTATAAGAGATAGAATAACCAAATTTGTCACACAGATTTCCATATACCTCACGCAGATCAAGTTTGTTTCAAATTTAAGCCACGCCCCCCTCCGCCCCCGCAAATCGCGAAAAACCACCTCACCCACAATTTTTCATATAATACGTATTTTTTGGTAATAACCGATATCTGTTATTATTATCTATTATCCCACTGATTCGCAACAAGATCGGACAAGTAGAACAGCAGTTATTGCGTGTCTAAGTTGTTGGATCAACAGGTTCCCCCTAGAGTATGCAATAGTTTTTGTATTGTTAAACCTTATTAGAATGCTTCAAATTCTCAAGTAATTCTGGCAACGCAAATATGAATTTATGATTGAATCGCTAATGTATTGAAATAAGTAACGGGTATCCTATGGTCGGGATCTCGACTATAGCCTTTCCCACTTGTTTAATAATCTATACCAGCGGTGGGCACAGAATTTGCGATCGTGAGCACTACAACAACATCTACAACAAACACAACTTCTGAAGTCATCAATTAAAGCAAAATGCACACATTTATGACTCTGTGTGCCGCGACGAAAGATCTGTGTGGTTGTTGTTGGTTTTGATAAGCCAAAACAATTATACACTTAAAGAAGTTCTAATTTATTTAATTTTGTAAGTCGAACGCTTATTATGTGGTAAAGATCAAAAAATGATCAAATTAGCAAAATGAACACTTTTATGACGGTACGCGTCGCATCCGAAACTCGAGATTTTACTGTGTGTTTGTTGTTTTTTTTTATTGGAGGTCATACAAAATTTAACCACAGCGTCAAAAGTTGTTGTTGTATTGTCAAATCGCAGGCAAGCCAATTTACCGTTTTGAGTAGCGTGAGCAAGGGCTTGCCCACCGCTGGATCTATATATATTTTCTATTTACATGTGTTTGTAGTGTACTAGAGTTTGGCCAGTCGTAAAGTGGTGCAGAGGATGGTCTGTTAGATTCAGAAGCAGTAGCTCCGGGCTCGAATCTTGGTTGATCATGGCTTTTTTTAAATCGAGTTGACAAAACAAAGATATAAGTTGTGCAGAGAATGGTGTGTTAGACCCAACTGCTGGGAAGCGCGGGTTCATCTCCCACACCAGGCAAAATCTTTTTTATATTTTTTAATTTAAAGATTTTTTACAATTTTGTCAAAACTAAGTTACTATATAATACAGCTGCTAAAGGAACAATCGGGTTCACATTAAGCTCTAGTATGAAAATCTTTTATGTTTTTTAAGGTATCTCAACCAAAGACACAGATTCGCTTTAATATAAAAATATTAAATAAATATAAAAAAACATTACCTGAAAATTGGCATTCTACACTTTGTGCAAAGAGAGTGAGCTTTTTTTACATAAAAATTACTTTTTGCGCAGTGCCAGTTTGTAAGTTAGGTCTAAGCCTTTCGATCGGTATATAGCTTGATCTGATCGGACAGTCGTAGAAAACTTTCCAAATTAGCTGTATATATTGCTAGTCGCCTATCGCACCTTTCGTGCTGCTTTCATCACTAGCGTTGACTCCGTCCGCAGTGATCGTGAATTAAGACCAAATAATCGATTAATGAGTATCATATGATTGATCGTGCCATCACTACGCACGTCCCAATCGATTTATTGAAGGAATGGACCTGTCAATTAGCCACCAAGATAATGTGATTTGCACCATTGGATTATTTTCTTTGGGGATATGTGAAGCCGCTTGTCTACGCCAAAAAACCACAAAGTTAGGGGACTTGGAAGCCAAAATTCGTTGCGTTACCTAGACTTGGCCACATGCCGGAAATCATATTTAAACATTAATAGCATAAAATTATCCTTCCAATAAAACCAAATTGATGGACATTAAACGATATTCTTATGTTTTATTTCAATATGAAGCTCTATACTTCTAAAAAAAACTAGGGGGCTCCGCCCCCTGCTCGCTTCGCTCGCTTCGCTCATGGTGAGGTGCGGCTACAGTCGTGCACGCTCGACAGTAGGATACCCTGAGCCCAGGTACACTTTTATAAATGTTGATTTTCGACCAATTATTCCTATGGCAGCTATATGATATATGGAACCGATTTGAACCAAATCTGGTCAGAATGTACAAAACCAACATAAATGCAATTTCTATCAGTTTGGTTAAGTTATCTCAAAAAACAAAAAACTTTTTCATACTAAAACTTGATTTTCGGCAGAGCGTCTATATGACAGCTATATGATATAGTGGGCCGATTTGGACCAAACTTGGTCAGGATGTATAACACCAACCCAGATACAAATTCTATCAGTTTGGTTACGATATCTCAAAAAACAAAATACTTTTTCATACTAAAACTTGATTTTCGGCATAGCGACTGTATGACAGCTATATGATATAGTAAGCCGATTTGGACCAAATTTGGTCAGGACGTATAATACCACCCCAAATATATATCGTGTGAGATTGGTTGAGATATCTCAAAAATTAAAGAAGCTTTTCATACAAAAACTTCATTTTCGATGTATCGTTCCTATGGCAGCTATATGATATAGTTGTCCGATCCAAAAATAAAAACAAACTTGATCTGCGTACGGTATTCAGGAACCTACATACCAAGTTTGAAGTCTCTAGCTCTTATGGTTTCTGAGATCGACGCGTTCAAACAGACGGACAGACAGACGGACAGACGGACAGACAGACGAACATGGCTCAATCGACTCGACTGTTGATCCTGATCAAGAATATATATACTTTTGGGGGTCTGCCACGCCCCCTTCTGCCTGTTACATACATTCTGCCAAATGCATTATACCCTTTTTTGCCCATTTTCAATGGGCTCAGGGTATAAAAACAACACCCTATACACTTCCGCGCACGTTTATGATATAAAATCTAATAACAAGAGCAATTTTAAAGATACAGTCTTGAGAGTTGGTAGATTTGGAAAAAAAAGTTGCTAAAAATTATGTTAAAATTGCCAAAAAAAAAAAAATGATAAATTATTAAATTGTCTGTTTTCAATAAATATATGTATGACTTTAAGAAAAATAAATCAAAATTGATTAATTATATTAATTTATTAACATTTACCTAAAGAATATTTATAATGCTATCTAACTCTTCAGCTTCACCGAAATCAGCGTACTTCTCATTGCTAGTAATTTGTGTCAAGTAAAAACACAAAACATCTAACAAACAATAACAATCTAGCTCTCTCTGTGTCCAATCGTGTTTTTACTGTGCCCTGTGAATTTATTAGTTTTTGTGCATATTAACAACTAATTAATCAATTATATGTATGTGTGTGATTGTGTTACCCATTTGATTGGTGTTTTATCTATACATTTTTAATACTTTTGCAGTGTTTTATTTAACTAAAAACATATTAAATCATCCAATTTTATGTGTGCATCAATTTGTGCATATATATTTGTTTTTGTTTAGTTTTTTCTTCTTTCTCTCTACTTGATCAGCTGCTAAGTGCATTGTTTTTGTTTGAGAACTTAACATTCTGTTAAAGTGCTCTCTCGCTCTCAGTGTGCTCAGTTGCGCTCTCACTTAACAACGTCTTAAATATTGCTAGCGCAATCGCATTGTTTTTGTTTGTGCGTTAGCCCTTTTTCTCCGTTAGCTAGCTCTCTCGCTCTATCTTTGTGTTGCTTTGTGTTTATATTCTGCATTAAAGCGGCGGTTTGAAAGACAGCATTGTTTTTGTTGTTTTCTGTGATTTTATTTTGCATTGGCATTTCGATTTGCATTCCCTTGTAAACTTTTGAATCGACTAGAGAAAACCCTATATTACTATGCCATCAGATTTGGTCTTTTTTTAAAAAGTGTCATGTTACTGATTCCAGGCAAGAGTTTACTTCTTGCTACTTCTGTGACCGGACTTTTTATTTAAAGTGTATTGGTTTAAATATTAAAGTCAAAAATTGTCTTGAGATGGCGTTGTGAAAATTGCCGGGACATTGAGGTGCAAGTTCGCATATATATGGAGCGAACCAGAGCAAGTTTTAAGGACTTATCGAAGCTTTTTCATAAAGCTAATGTCGTTTTTTCGGATATGGAGAACTTGTTTAGTAATTCGTCATTATTGAATGAACAACCTAAACGGAAAAAGAGTAGTTCGAGCTCTGTTTCGCGCCATGCGCAGACTTCGTTTTTGATCCCGCAATCAGACCTGGATCTGCAATCAAATTCAAATACTAATACCACATCTCAGTCAACCAATTTATTACCTCAGCATGCCAGGACCCACTATAACCCACATGTTAGTGAAACTTGAGCCTCACAATTTACATCTACATCCAATAGTGTAAATCTTAATGTCACGCCAGTCGGTACGGCAGCCAATCCACTGACTACCGTACCGCCTCGCGTGTCAAGGCCCCTCCAAGGCATTCCTCCTCCTATGAGACATGTTTTTATCTCTAGGCTTTCTAAAGATCAGTCTTCGTATGATGTTAAGGCTTATGACCAAAACAAAATACAAGATGTTGATATTTCGGTGGACAAATTTAATTTGAATTACCCTAGGGAAATATCGTCATTTAAAATATCATGCTCAGAAAGTGTTTTTGAAAATATTTGTCAACAACACTTTTGGCCCGAACATATCTTTGTGACTGAGTATTAAAGAAATGCAAATCGAAAGAGAGATCGGTACACGATCTCAGGTGATGACTCCTCTTTACCTGTTTTATCTTCAAACGTAGTCTCAAAAAACCAATGTCCTCTATCTCTGTAGCTTATCAAAATTTACGAGGCCTTAAAAGTAAGCTATCTGTTTTACTGAGACCTGGCTCAAGCCTGCCATATCTGATTCATTAATTCTTTCTTCTAAATATACTATATATAGATGCGATCGTATTACTCGAATTGGTGGTGGAGTACTGTTGGCTGTCGACTCCAATTTCGCATCAAACCGATTCTAACCAGTTTTAATTCGGACATTGAGTTCATTTGTGTGAAAGTATATTTCAATAAATTTTCTATTTATTTAACATGTTCTTATATTTCAACTCCTGCTCTCGATACAGTATACAAATCAATCCTGTTTGCAATTCTATCAAAAGGACTCTTGACCTGCTATTTGTATTGGACTCCACCAATACCATTGTATCTAGGATTGACCCACTCTTAATACCTGCATTAATTTACCCTTATCATCTGATACCACTGTTCGCATTCGGTGTTTTCGCAAAACAGACTTCAATAAGCTAAGCAATCCGATTTCGTGTATAGATTGGTCTCAATTATACGCAAGCTCTGATTTGGCTAATGCCATTAAGCTTTTATATATATCTCTAAATTCATTATTTGAAACCTGCGTTTCGCTTGTATCCCCTATCAGTTCTGCTAACCCCCTTGGTTCTCTAGAGAATTATCACATTTAAAAAAATGTGAAATCCAAGCAATTTTAAAAATATGAAAAGTCGGGAAATCCTTCCGATTTCCCTCGATATGTAATTACCAACTCCAACTTTCTGGTACTTAACTCTCAGTGCTACAACAATTACTTACAACGTTGTAAGGTTGAATTCTCTAGAGATCCTAAACAGCTCTATAAATTTGTAATCTCTAAACGCAAAATTGCATAATTTCCAACATCTCTCACCTCTAATAACGTTCAAGCTAATTCTGGCCAATCCATAGCCGATTTGTTTGCTGACTTTTTCCAAATTACATACTCTACGAGTTGTCCCCATGCTGGACACTCTTAACCTTACATGCTAAGCAGTATAAACTGAATGTACAGCCCCGCAATCACAGAAAGCTCGCTTCTTTGTGAGCTTAAATTAATTAAGCCAGTACATACACCAGGTCCCGATGGTGTGCCTGGTTCCGTAGTAAAGTACTGTGCGGAATCTTTGTGTAGATCGGTACATAAGTTATTTACCTTGTCAATTGACTCTTCATCTTTTCCAAATCTAAGGAAAGACTCTTATATTATCCCTCTTCACAAAAAGGGTATTAAATGCGACGTTCGGAATTATAGGGGTATTGCCAAGCTTTCTGCAATTCCGAAGTTGCTTAAGAAAATTATAACTTCTCATCTTCAACATTTATGTTGTTCTATTATCTCTCCTACTCAGCATGGGCATATGAGATGTAGATCGACAACCACTAACATTCTTGAGTTTACTCAAGATCCTTTCGGCATATTAGTCAATATTCTCTTAATGGCATTATCTTGGAATGCTTAGATGATTACGAAAACTCAGTAAGTTATTTAGGTATAATTCTAGATCAGCGGTGGCACTAAATTTGCTATCGTGAGCACTACAACAACATCTAAACAAACACAACTTCTGAAGTCATAAATTAGAGCAAAATGAACACAATTTTCACTCTGTGCGCTGCGCGAAAGATCTGTGTGGTTGTTGTTGGTTTTGATGAGCCAAAACAATTATACACTCAAAGAAGTTCTTATTAATTTTATTTTGTAAGTCGAACGCTTATTATGTGGTAAAGATCAAAACGCATAAAAACTTTTCACACAGTGTACAAAACGCTACTGAAGTCATAAATCTTAGCAAAATGAACACTTTTATGACGGTACGCGTCGCAGCCGAAACTCGAGCATTTGCTGTGTGTTTGTTGTTTTCTTTTATTGGGGGTCATAAAAAATTTGTGCGCAGCGCCAAAAGTTGTTGTTGTATTGTAAAAATCGCGAGCAAGCCAATTTACCGTTTTTAACAGCCTCAGCAGCGTGAGCAAGGGCTTGCCCACCGCTGCTCTAGATCATGAACTGAAGTCCGATGAACATATTGCTGTTGCGGTCAGTAAAGCAATGGGAGTTCTTGGGTTTATTAAGCGATGGCCCAAGGAATTTGATGATCCTTATATTACTAGGCTTTTATGTACATCTCTTGTTCGTCCGATTCTTGAGTATGGGTCATGCATTTGGTCCCCTCAATACGAATTACATCGTGACAGAATAGAATCGGTTCAAAAACAATTATTGATATTTGCTCTTCGCGGCTTGTACTGGGACTCAGAAATTCAGTTGCCCTCATACTCTAGTAGCTTGGTCGGCAAAACCCTCGACTGAACCCTCCACGAGGGTGCCGACTGGAAATAACACTCCAATGGTTCTTCTGGGAACTGGTGTTAGCCAAGACATTTGTCGAAGACATGTAGAATGGCTCCTAAATAGTCTTAATGCATGCCTGAACCTCCTGTCATGGTCAGAGGTAACGAGGGCCGGACTAAGGTGTCATGCGACCCGTGCCGATAGTCAGCCTGGCTGGGGGCCCTTACCAAAAATAGCCCAGTCGTAAACGGAGCGGCCGGATACCTGGCGCCCTCCGGTCGTGATAGCCTTACCTGCATAGTGCTGATCTCTGTGCAGGCGGACCACCCCTTCTCCGCAACTCGTGGGAATCAAAACATGAACTCTATAAACAATACAAATTTAAACAAACAAAATAATAAGAAAAATATAAAAAACACAAAAAAACCACAAAAAAATAATAAAAATGACGACGGAATCGCAGGCTCCTCGTCATCGGCAGCGGCAGGGGCTTCAAAGCCTGGCCAAAGCCTAAAACAGTCGCCGGAGATGGTAACCATGCCAGCCGGTGGACCCAGAGAAGCTGGTCCAAGTAAACCCGGGCCTTGGGGTAGATGGAGTGTTTCTTCCATCTCCTGTCACCACGGAGGCACAGCAGAGCACTAGTGCGGCAGTGCCACCTTCAGGTGCAGGTGTGATGGGGAAACCTCCAACAGCCAGCGTCGCTAGAAAATTTTCTTACGCTGAGAAAAGGAGTGCAAGTAGCATACTTCAGCGACAAAATGCGGGAGCAGAATCCAGTCCCTCGGCGGAATGGCTAGAGAAGGTGGCGTGGGCCAAGAGCGTGCTTCCCGCCTATAGCAAGCTGGCGCCTAGGGCGCAGGCACAGGCTCAGGCAAAAAGGCAACGCTCCCAGGAGACTCCCGGCCCATCTGCCAAGAAATCGAGGGTCCAGCTGGGTAAATCCTTCGCCCAGATCGCCAAGGAAAGGATCCTTATAGGGGTTCTTGACCGAGGCGATTCGGGAGGTAGGATCCCCAAAAATCAATGGAAGTGGGTGGAGACGGCACTGGCCACCCGCTGCTTCGAGATGATGGAGCAGGAGCCTGGACCACCACCAGTCTGCAAAGATGTTGGCTGGTACCAGGGTAGCGTGAAGGTCATAGCCTGCGACGATGAGAGATCTGCAGAGCTCTACAGAGCGGCAGTCTCAAATATCGGCGAGGTATACCCAGGAGCCAAATTGGAGGCTGTCAAGTGGAGTGATATTCCAGTCCGGCCCAGGGCCAGATTGTGAATACCATCCTCCGTCAAAGAGCCGGAGACAATCTTGAAGATGTTCCAGCGTTGCAACCCAAGTCTCCCTACTCATGACTGGAAAGTTGTCAAGGTAGAGGAGATGAAGGGACCTACAAACCAGGTCGTGCTGATTGTAAATAAAGCATCGCTCGCCCCAATCGAGGCCGCTGGCAACGAGCTGAACTTTGGCTTCAGCTCCGTTTCCATCCGGGTCTACAGATCGGATACCGCGGCCGGTATAGATCCTTCCGACATGCCAATCAAGGAGGACATAACGGCAGAGCCAGAGGATCCGGAGCATAGCGACGTTGAACACGGCTATACATCCGATGCGTCTACAATAACGCGGGACCTCAAGACACTGTGCCAAATGGGTGAAGGAGAAGCCACCTCTGATGTAGCGTCGGACGACGAGGACGCGAATGTGAAAGTGGTGGAGGGTAAATCTTCAGATGTCTATAAAGATTCTGCAGATAAACCTCCACCATTGTAAAGCAGCCTCCGCTGCGCTGCTACTCCATCTGGCTGGAGACGGAGCCGACATCGTCCTAGTCCAGGAACCTTGGTTGATTGGTGGTAAGGTTTCTGGACTAGGGACACTAGACTACAAGCTAGTAGTTGCTGAAACACAAGGTAAAACCCGTACCTGTATTCTTGCAAGAAAACACATGCATATTTTCTTGCTTCATAATTTTAGCAATGAGGACAATACGGCAGCGAGCCTGGAACTCCAGCCAGCTCCGATAAGGTTGCTGTCCTGCTATATGGCCTACGATCACCCGGGCCCTCCTCCAGAAGACGTCACGAGAAGTCTTAAAAAGACTGCGAAACGCGAAGTATCAACCTTATCATTGGATGCGATGCCAATGCACACCATACCCAGTGGGGTAGCACAAATACAAACACAAGGGGTGAGTCACTACTAAACTATTTCCTCAGTACTAACCTAGTTTTAGGCAACAAAGGTTGTGAACCTACTTTTATAATCAAGGACAGGAAGGAGGTCATTGACCTTACCCTGGTATCCTATCCTCTATATGATCTAATCAGAGACTGGAAAGTGGCAGACGATCACTCCTTCTCTGATCACAGATACATCGAATTCTCCCTCAACTTGAGGCACTCTAAACCATTACCTTTTATCAACTTGAGAAAGACCAAATGGCCATTATTTACTGCTATCCTTAAAAAGGCTATCCCAGAGGTAGCACCAGAAGGACTTCAATCCACAGAGCGACTAAGTTACCTAGTAGAAACCTTTACTAAGGCTTGCAACTCTGCTTTCAAGGCTGCTTGTCCCATCAGCAGACCTAAAAGGGGAAAGAAACCACCATGGTGGAATCCCAACCTACAAGAACTTCGCAAGAGCTCGAGAAACCTCTTCAATCAAGCCAAGGCTGTTACCGCAGAAGAATCTTGGCTCAATTACAAGCACGCCCTTTTAACATACAAAAAGGCGACACGACAAGCCAAAAGAGATTCATGGAGAGCTTTCTGCTCTGACATAGAATCAACACCGGACTCGGCCAGACTGAGGAAGATTTTATCGAAATCTGCCCCCACACTTGGGTACCTCAAAAAAGAGGATGACACCTGGACTACATCAAGCGAAGAGTCGCTGGATGTACTCTTAATAAAGCACTTTCCAGGTTGCAAAGCAACCAATCAAGGTAGATACCAAGCCCCTACTGAGGTGCCCATCATTCCCTCTCTTCTAAGCAAACGCAATATAGCCTGGGCTATAAGCAGCTTTAAACCGTATAAGTCACCTGGACCAGACGTCATTTTTGCTGCTCAACTACAACAAGCAGGAGACACTGCCATAAACTGGCTACAATCTATCTTTCTAGAAGTTCTCAAAACTGGCCATATCCCTGACGCATGGCGAGTCTCTAAAATAGTTTTCATACCAAAAGCTGGCAAATCATCCCATACAACAGCAAAGGACTTTAGACCGATCAGCCTGTCGTCTTTTATACTCAAAACCTTCGAGCGACTCTTGGCTCTTCATCTAAGAGCATCCATTCCCCCCCATCTCTTGTCTAATTCTCAACACGCATATCGGAAAGGCAAATCGACGGAAACAGCTTTGCACTCCGTAGTCGCCACTATAGAAAAATCCCTTTCGCTCACTGAATACTCCCTCATAGCCTTCCTAGACATCGAGGGAGCTTTTAACAACGTCGTCCCGGAAGCTATCACTGGAGCACTGACAAACTTGGGAATAGAAAGCCGGCTAGTGGGACTCATCGACCAATTGCTCACATGCAGGGTCGTAACGTCCACACTTGGCTCTTCAACACTCTCCAGGTTCGTCAGTAGGGGAACACCTCAAGGAGGGGTTCTATCTCCTCTTTTATGGAACCTAGCAGTCAACAGGCTGTCATGCGATACAGAGGGTGGAGGCTGCCAGGTTGTTGCCTACGCGGACGACGTAGCACTAAGTTTCACGGGAAAATTCCCTCAAACACTATGCGACTTGATGTCAGTCAAGCTACAAAAACTGGTCACCTGGGCCGATGAGTGTGGCCTGGGAGTAAACCCAGCCAAAACGGAACTTGTACTTTTCTCTAGAAAATACAAAATCCCAACTCTAATACCCCCAAAAATAAAAGACTCCGTCCTCTCCTTCAGCGAAAGCGCCAGATACTTGGGTTTAATTGTGGACAGGAAGCTGGACTGGAAAATTAACACGCAAGATAGATGTAGAAAGGCAACAGTTGCACTCTACACTTGCAGGAAAGCGATAGGCCTGAAATGGGTCATGTCGCCATATATCGTCCACTGGCTATACATAGCTATTGTCTGACCGATACTACTGTATGGTATAGCAATATGGTGGCCTGCCTTAACACAGCAGTCCATAAACAAACATCTGAACAAAATTCAAAGGATGGCCGAAATGTGCATCACAGGTGCTCTCAACACAACACCTGGCGAAGCTCTAGACGCCATACTTAACATACAGCCAATCAGGCAAGTAAGCAAAAATATTGCCACCATGACAGCAATTCGACTGAGAGACTCTAACTCTTGGACAGAATGCTCAACAGGACACTCCGCTATTCTTAAGGACAACCAAATAGTTCCTTCCAGAACCGACTACTGTATGCCAATAGAGCATATTGAAACTCCCTTTCAAACAACCATTCCGCGCAGGGAGGAATGGTCATCACATACCCCAGGACAAAGTGGGGCCATATCCTTCTACACAGACGGTTCAAAGTTGAACAATCAAGTGGGTGGAGGAGTATACTCTCAGGATCTAAATATTCAAGTCTCTTTTAGGCTACCTGACCATTGCAGCGTCTTTCAAGCCGAAATCCTGGCTATAAATGAAGCCTTAAAACTCCTAAGAGAATCCCAAGTCAATTCGGGCCGTATTAACATATACAGTGACAGCCAAGCAGCTATCAAGTCCATAGAATCGACCACAACTAATTCCACCTCAGTTTCGAACTGCCGCAAATCTCTACATGAGATGGCTGAGCATTTCGACATTTCCCTATATATGGGTACCAGGGCATCAGGACATTACAGGAAACTGTATAGCTGATGAACTAGCCAGGAATGGTACAACAGTACACCTCCTTCCTGACAAGGAGGATACGCGTATGCCACTGGCGACCTGCAAGCTACTACTTCTAGCCCAATCTATAACAGTTAGAGAAGACCGCTGGCAAAACTCACACCATTGTCGTGTCGCGAGGCAAACCTGGCCTCGCCTGAATAAGACTCGTTCTAGTATTCTATGTAAACTAAGTAGAACAGACTGCTCTGCAGTAGTAAGAGCACTGACAGGACATTGGCTGGTAGGCATCCACGCCACACGGCTGAATGCCCCATACAATGATTTCTGCAGGAGCTGTAGAGACGAAGAAGAAATTGAATCACCCGAACAATTATTCTGCTCTTGTCCCGCATTGAGTAATAGAAGACTCCACACCCTGGGAAAACCTTTTCTCTCCACTTTAGATGAACTTGCCTCAATTACACCGCGCAAAATCGCTAAATTTATTCAGTTATAAAACTGGACGCCCTACTGAGTGACATGTCTCCACAAAGGTTGAAGGGAACCCTAGATCCGCGGTACCACAATGGGCCCAACTGTGGCCTAAGTGAGTCGTAGATCGACAGCCGCTCTAACCTAACCTACTCTAGTAGCTTTCTCTTGATCAATCTTCCCTCTCTTACTAATCGTAGAATTATGCTTGGAGTAATGTTGGTCCATAAATTACTACAGGGTCAAGTAGACTCAGTTAGTTTGATGGACGAAATAACTTTCAACATACCTTTTACTAACTGGGCTTTGCATGAACCTTTTCGTATTCTGTGTGCTGATTATAATAATCTGTACCGTTCGATTAGTTTTGAGTGTTCTTCACTTACTATTAAAGCTTCTATATTACTATTTCTAACTAATCGAACGTGACGCTGTCTCCATTTCCCAATACCACAATACATTCTTAAGCTAATTCTTATTCACGCCAGAGGGCGCTTTATAACAATCGATAAATGATTAATTATATTTACAGTGCGATAAATATAATTAATAAATAATACTATTTACAATATAATACAATCTGACATACTACTTATGCCTACGTGTACTAAATATTACTACAGCTCGGCCGTTCTGACGTTGAGGATCTCCTGATACTTGTTGACATACTTCTAGTTACAATATTACTTTGGCCATATTTATTTATAGTATTCTTATTTATAGGCTTATCAATATTTTTTGTACTATTTACAGGTTTGTTTTCTTTAACTTTGTTGTTCTTACATTCTACTTTTTTAACATTGTCTTTATGTTCAACATCATCTTCATTTTCATTATCTGAATCGTTTTCATCGCGTAAATCACTTTTATTTAAAAGATAATTTTTGCAATTTATCCATGGTTTTAAGTTATGTATTGCCCATATACCTGAATATGGTATCTGAGATTGTTGAAAATTCTCTACATCTTCAACCACGTATCTGTCGTTGTCTAAGACTTTTGGTCCTTTGAATTTTGGTATTAATTTACTAGACACACCTTGTTGTGAATTAAAATTTCTAACCACAACATAGTCACCTACTGTAAAAATTCTTGGCTCCTGACGTTTCGAATCTACATAATTTTTATTGTATTCTTGTGCTTTTTGTTGACAAGCTTGTGCTTTTCGTCGAATCTCTTCTAAATTTCTTATATCTCTATTATTGTTTTCTATTATATTCTTTTTTAAACTATCAATATTACTTCCTTTTTGTTTAACTCCAAAGAGCATTATACTGGGACATTCGTTTATGCTTCTATTTCTCGTGTTGTTCATTGTATACTCTACTTTGTAGAAAACTTTATGCCATGGCTCATTGTTCTCTACGTCTATTATCTTAGCCATCATTGAACCTAAATCTCTATTAACTCTTTCTACTTGTCCATTGGCCTGCGGAAATGCTTTTGCTACTTTTATATGATTTATGTTATTATTTTTTATAAATTCATCAAACTCGTTTGAAGTGAAGCAACTACCTCTATCAGATACTAAATTCTTGGGTCTGCTGTATGCAATAAAATAATTTTGTAACGCTTCAATAGCTTCTTTGGAACTTGTCGTTTTTGTTGCGTACAATTTAACAAATTTGGTGCAAGCATCTATGACTACTAATATGTATCTCTTCTTCGTATCTTTACTATTAATTGGACCATAATGATCAATGTGAAAAACTTCAAATAGACTATTTCCTTTCGGAATGGAATGCAAAATCCTTCGGTCTTACTAGATTTATTTGAAAAGCTATACATTTGAGACAATTATTGATGTGATCTGTATCTTTTCTCCGAATATTTGGAATCCAATAACTTTTAGTAATACAGTCTACCATTTTATCAACTCCTACATGCCCCATTTCATCATGATATTTATAGAACACTTTATCTTCCATTAAAACTGGTACATAAAACATTAATCTATCGTCTTTTTTTCTATAAATTACTCCGTTGCGCATTTCATAATATTTATTTTCTTGTTCGGACAACAATTCTCTGACATCTTTTATTTTCGGATCTTTTCCTTGACATATTATCAAATTCTCCTCGAACGTATTTGTTTCGATTATCATAATGCTATTGCTTCTGCTTAATGCGTCTACGTGTTGCATCCTCTTTCCGGACCTATGTTCGAGAGTGTAATCATAATTTTGGAGATCTAGGGCCCACCTAGCAATACGGGGATTTAATTCCTTTTTGTTTAACGTCAACGTTAAGGAATTACAATCCGTTACAATTTTAAACTTCATGCCCCATAAATAGACTCGAAACCGTTGCAACGCATTGATTACACTAGGCAACAGCCCAATTGGATAGATTTGGGGCCCCAAACACCGAAAAACATTTTTTTTTTTTTCTATGGCAGAATTTTTTTTTTAGAATTTTATGAAATTTGGCTGTTTTTTTAATGCCGTTTTTTAGAGGTACGCCACCTTTTGTCATCATTACACCCGAATGCCAAAACCGATATCCAAAAGCTTAACTTTTCCTGAAAGCTATTTAATATACCTATAATTCATCCATTCACAGTCTAAGATTAAAGTCAGTAGTTTAAGAGCTATTCATTTTTGAATTAAGAAAATGTTGTTTTTTTTTAAGCTTTTTTTTTAGCTTTTTTTTAAGCTTTTTTTTTTTTTAATTCAAGGAAAACTCGAAAAAAAACTGAACTGAACTTAAACTCTGAACTAATTTTTTAATTTTTCTTTGCAAAGCTGCATTAATTGAGCGTCGTGTAAGATATAATTCATTGAAATCTATGGAGAAACGGCGATAAAATAAAATTTTATATCAAGGGATGTTTTTGTCGATTTTGATGACGTTCTTGTAGAGCGGCATGACTTTTAGTATGAAAATTTTCAGGAAAAGTAAAGCTTTTGAATATCGGTTTTGGCATTCGGGTGTAATGATGACAAAAGTGGGCGTACCTCTAAAAAACGGCATTAAAAAAACAGCCAAATTTCAAAAAATTCTAAAAACAAAATTCTGCCATAGAAAAAAAAAAATGTTTTTCTGTGTTTGGGGCCCCAAATCTATCCAAAAAAGTCGGTTTGGTCCAATTCAGAAGAAAAAAGTTGCAATTTGTTGCCTAGTGTTATCGGACGCATGACATCGTCGGATATGTTGAACACAGCTCGTATATTTTTGACCACCGTCAACCACTCGTTGATATCCTTCTCACCATCATATTCGGGCACAAACTTTTTTATTGTTTTAAAATCAAAATCGCCACATTGTTATGTCATTGTGCCAGTCTTATTTGCAGAAATTTCGCGAACTTCGTTAGCATTGCTTACATTTTTCGTGGCAGTGTTACCAACAGTAATGAGTTTGACAGCATTGCCACCTTCTTCGTTTTGTTGATTCTTGCCACTTTCGTCATTAACTTGAAAGTTGCCAGATTCGTCTGATTGATCGTTGCCAGATTCGTCTTGACGATCGTTACAATTTTGATTTGTGCATTGAACGTTGCCATCTTGTTGCCCTTGAATTTCACCACCAAGTATGATGACGTCATTGTGGCGTTCGTTTTTGTCGTTTGTCGCCGCCATTTAGTCGCCTATGCTTTGCGAATTTTCGTCGACGGGTGCTCCGCTGGACAACTGTGAAGCGCTTGTTGTTGGAAGCGCCTTTTGAAGTTGTAACACTAAAGCAGTCTTGTTGCCTCGTGTTGGCAGATTTATTTTCTCACACCACATTTTGATTTCGGCCAAGCTTAAGTTGGCAAAATTGATGGTCGAATTCATCATGTATGTTTATATTTATGTTCAAACTGAAAAAAAAAATTTTTCACAAACGCACCTAGTTTTTATCCCACTTCCGAATTATAGTCAGGGGTTATTTTGATTAACAATGCACTTAGAATTCCGATCTTTTGTATTTATTCAGTCTTAACCGGACGGCGTCGCTTACAAAAGTGACGCTTGCTCCATTTGTCAATACCACGATACATTCTTAAGTTAATTCTTATTCACGCCAGAGGGCGCTTTATAACAATCGATAAATGATTAATTATATTTACAGTGCGATGAATATAATTAATAAATAATACTATTTACAATATAATACAATCTTACATACTTCTTATGCCTACGTGTACTAAATATTACTACATAACTAATCTCAAATTTTATATTGGTCTGATTGGGTTCTTCTGGGTTTTCCCCAATCCTTGCAACAAATGTTGAACCAATCGTTATCTTTTTAATTTTTTAGATACCCCCCGAATATTTCTTTATTTATATTTTACAATTATATTTACATTTGCATTAAACATTAATAGTTTAATTTATTTTTCAACTTAAATGTATAATTAAGTGTCGGCTGCTTATAGCTTGAAAATAAATAAATAAATAAATAAGAGTGCGCAAACACTTTCAAGTTGTTCATATAATGGAACCATTAAGTTAAATACAAGTTCCGTAATTTTTGTGAACCATTATTGATCGAAATTTGCGCTATTAATTTCAAGAATAAAGTTACTAAAATTGCTAAGAAAAATTCAAAATTGCTAGATTTGTGTCTAATAACATTTAAAAAATAGTTGCAAATTTTTTTTTAAAGATGCTTGATCTAGCAACTAAATTGCTAAACTGCACACAGGACGGGTGGACGAGTCCTGAGGTGTGCTGATCATCAAGATCAGTTATAAACACAGCAGATGTTTGAGGAAATCACTGCGGGCGGCAGTTCGTGCTAGTGACCTTAATCACCCAAATCCAACAACCGGTTCAAAAGATTATTAAATTTGAAATTTTTAGTGCACATCTTAAAATGAAATGAAAAGTCAGTTTGTTTGTCTGTTTGTTTGTTTGTATCAACGCGCTAGAAAAGCTTAAATCTAATTATGGGGATTTATTCCTATTCAAAAATCTAGAAATGTTTGTTCTTCGACTTTTAATTTCCCGCTAGTTTAGAGGGAAAACACTATTTCCCGCTTAAATTGAAACCCCCGCAGTAACCAAACTGTAAAAGCTACAGATATGTCCTATATATCGTTGGAAAGGTTTTTTTTAAAGGCTTTTTCAATTTTTTATAAGAACACAACAAATTATAGGTGAAATAAGATTTTTTAGCTTACTTTTTGGCGAATTATGAAAAAACGGCTCAAGCGGTTTTTATTTATTTTCAATATGTTGTAAAACGTAAAGTTTCGCATTTTTTGATACATAAATTTATGATACATAAATTTTGGCTGAGTGGTTTGGAAGATATTACCTGTTAACTGAATATACAGGCCTGTTCCAGTTTTCACTTTCGGCAAGATATTTCGGAAGTGAAAATCTTTAGCCTGTTCCTTTATCGATCTGGAAATATTTTGCGAATTGAATTCACTTTGAGTTGGTGAATTAAAGTCCAAAAAAGTGATAAAATATGATATTAAAATGCTTAGCACAAATTAGAGCACTGCATGAGTGCACACTAAACTTAAAATTATCCCATATTTTTCAAACAAATCATGTGATACTCATAACACTATCAATTCTAACACTGTCTGTACAATGACTTTGTTTTAAAACTCATTCATGAGCATGAGTCTATGATCCAGTTGAGTCATTATCTAAAGCTACTGTGAGTCCGGTTCCAAAAATATGATTTGTATGATAGAATGAAAAATCACAGTCTCTGTCATAACAGCTTTGAAATACAAGCAACTCTGTACTGTTAACACTGTAAACTCTATGAACATTGTGAAATGCTATTCACAGAATGCTAGAATTAATCTGTAAAAAAGTATGATAATGAAATATTTGTAAGGATAATTAAATATGTTTGTAATTTATTCTAAATTAATCTTGTATTTTTTATTAATTGTATCTATTTCTTCATATTTATATTTAAAAACATGTTCATGCAAATCAGCACTTGAACTCTGTCGCGATGTTAGTCGCAACTTCGGAACTAGTGTGTAAGCACGATCGCCAATCCCTAACTAATAACACTCACGCGTTGGTTTAAGAACTGACATCGTTTATTCAATTGTATGGGGTTTTATAGGTTATCTTATGTACTAATTAGACAGAGTTCGATATAGTGTTTACAATATTCTTGGCTTACTTCTACTCATCGTATCTATGTGATCTTATGAACTATTAAATGTAGACGACAATAGTGTTAAGTATATCTGGCTCTTTTCTACTTATGGTTCTATGTTTTCTAATGTGTTATTTGTAGGGAGATTACTCCTTTTTATACCCGTTACTTATAAAAAATAAGTATAAGGGTATATTGTGTTCGTTGAAATGTATGTAACAGGGAGAAGGAGGCATCTCCGACCACATAAAGTATATATATTCATGATCAGCATCAACAGCCGAGTCGATATAGCCATGTGTGTCTGTCCGTCCGTCCGTCTGTCCGTCTGTCTGTCTGTATGAACAAAAGGATCTCAGAGACCATAAGAGATAGAGATACCAAACTTTCACTAAAAGACTTCTATATACCCCACGCAGATCAAGTTTGTTTCAAATTTTGGCCACGCCCCCCTCCGCCCCCGCAAATAGCGAAAAACTGTCTGAACAAAGAAATCTCAGAAACTAAAAGAGATAGAGTAACCAAATTTGGCACACAGATTTATATATACCTCACGCAGATCAAGTTTGTTTCAAATTTAATCCACGCCCCCATCCGCCCCCGCAAATCGCGAAAAACCACCACACCCACAGTTTTTAAGATAATACGTTTTTTGTGATTAATACCGTTATCTATTAGCATTATCTATTATCCCACTAAATCGCATCAAGATCGGACATGTAGAACGACAGTTATGGCGAATTAAAGTTTTCCGAGCAAAACAAGTATTTTCTTTAAAGTACTTTTCAATATATTAAAGTAAGTAACGGGTATCATATGGTCGGGATCTCGACTATAGCCTTTCCCGCTTGTTACTTATTGTATACATGACTTTGTTTGTATAGATTAGAGTTGTAGTATATCTGACTCACTCTTTCTCAATATTTATGTTATATGTTCTTACGTACTAGCGTGTAAATTTCATTATCTATTTTTAGTATACAGGTTCCCATAGTTGTCTATGATTTCTGAGCGCCAGGACTGCGACCCATGTGGTAATTCTACGCTGTAGTGACCCTTTTAAGTGGTTTGTGTCCCAAATGTGTCAACGCACTTCGAGGGCTGCTCAAATCGTATGTTCATTTATTAACAAAAACATGATTTGATTGACCATATCTGCATTTCCAGCAATGTAGCTTCTTTTTTCGCAAATCAGATTTCTTGCTAGAGAAAACACTCTTTGTGACGAAGCCGACGATTCTGGTGTTGAAAATATTTTGCAGTTCAACTTGAATAATAATGGGAATTGACTTTTATTTTCCTTCCACCAGTGCAAAACATTGAACTCCTCGGTCATTGGAACCCGTATATTGAAGAAAGCAACTATTTCTCTAGTTAATTTTTCTTTATCTGACTCTTCCAAAAGCGGTTCGATAAAATCAGCCAAGTACTCATGGAATTTATTTGGGAATTCTTGCGACACGGCTAAGCGCTCTGTGCCATTATTGAGAAACGACAGCATCATTTCTTTACACTCTTTAATAGTGAGATCTCTATCCACTTGTCTGAGCTGAGTTGTTGGAGGGAATAAAAATAGCGCAATGACTTGACCAAAAATTTCCCACACCTTGCTTTTACCGCACTTTTGGGTTATACTGTATTGGCCACCAATTAGCTTATTTTTTATTTCGACCACTGATAAAGTCCCGCCAGATGGTGATAACGGCTGTGATATAGTATATATATTTGTTAACTAGTACAACACCAAACAGGAATCAAAAGATGGACAATCTATATATGCAAATACAATCATTCTTACACCTTTACCTCTATAAAATTCGAATTTCGGTCCATTTTGATATATTAGCAAAAATCAGTAATGCCGTCAAAAGCCGTTGACGTTCTCGCTTTTTTTCTTAGTGATGTAAAAACACATCGATGCATAAAAATTTTGTGTTCATCGATGAGCATTGACATCGAAGTTTCGAACCAAATTTACAACACTGGTTTAACATGTATTTACTAGAGTGACCGTTTATCGCTACTATTAAGGTGAGTACTCAGAAAAAGTTTGTCTTCGCTAGCGAAAAACTCCCAATCATTCGCTTGGCCCTAGAAAAAGCCAGTGTTGCCAGTGCAACTCACAAAAATATAATAAAAGTGCATTGGTAACTCTGTTGCGTCAGCTGTGGCCAAGCTAAATCAAAACAAATCGAGAGAGCTTGGTAAAACAAGAATAAAAGTTTCTATTAAAATGGAAAGATACTTAGATATGAGACGAAGAGCGGATGCAGTGAGATACGTGGTAACGGTTGGATTGTGTGCCTATTATATAGCGCTAAAGGAGGAAGAGTCGAAAAATCGCGAATATTGGGTGAACCCGTATTTGCGTCAAAGACCCGGCAAGGGACGTTTTTCAAACGCTGTAAGCTTAAAATACACATACGTTTAAATACTTTTTATATTTAAAAAGTCGTTTCCTTTTTTTAGTTCGAAAACATGACCAAAACACCAAAAGTGTTTTTTGAAAACTTTCACAAGACCGAACAAGTCCTTAACTACTTGTTCAGTTTGGTGGAGCCGTATTTGGTGTCGAAGAAGAACACACGTCCAGATGCCATTCCTCATAAAGCAAAGTTTGCAATGGTTCTTGAGTAAGTATATTAATATTTTATGTACATATAGATTTTTGAATCGATTGTTTTACAAGAATGCTTGCGTCTGGAAGCTTACAATGACACGTCGCCTCAAACTACCGGATCAGCAAGCAACATTTGGGAGTAACTATTGATTTAGTCTGTAAGGCCATTTGTGCTGCGCTGTCTGGAGAATTTCCAAAGTGGACAACAAATAATATGTTGAAGTGGGCTGATAATTTTGAGAAGGAATGGAACTTTCCAAACTGTATTGGTGCAGTAGACGGCAAACACTTTCCAATAAAGTGTCCACCCAATAGTGGCAGCACTTTCTATAATAACAAAGTAAGTCAATAATTCATTTCAAAAAGACGCAATAATAATCTTTTTCCTGAAACTCCTGAAACTGTAGGGATTTTTCTCGAATGTCTTAATGGCGGTGTGCGACGCATCATGTCGTTTTACTTATATCGACGTAGGGGCTTATGGAAGCGAGGGAGATATGAATGCCTTCTCGCACAGTAAGCTGGGAAATGCATTGTTGTCTGGAGACTTGCCCTTTCCGGAGAACAAGCTGATCAATGGCGTTTCGACTCCGTACTTTTTGGTAGGAGATAATGCCTTTCCTTTAAGCTCTCGAATTATGAAGCCATATGGAGCTTAAGGATTATCGACGAGCGAGCGTATTTTTAACTATCGCCTAAGTCGAGCCCGTCGCAGCATTGAGAATGCTTTTGGAATTCTCTGTGTTAGGTGGATGGCCGTGCAACGCACTTTGCTAAGCAACCCGGACAGAGCACAAAAAATTGTTGCGGCATGTTGCTGTCTGCACAACTTTTTGATGCGCGCGCCTTCCAAAGAAAACTATAAAATTTGTGCAAACTCTGGAGCACAAAAAGAATCACAACTCGCCAAGCTTGCTACATTCCATGGTCGCTACGAAGACTACCCTAAGCACATTAGGAATAACATAAAAGATTTTGTAAATTCTCCAAGTGGATCTGTTGCTTGGCAGGAAGAAAAGGCTGGCATAAAGTCAAAATCCAATTAGTAATTAAAATTCATTTACATTTATTCAGTGTGCTTTATTTTCTTTAATAATGTAATATTATAAATGTAATAAAAATAAAATTTAAATATAAATTTAACTTATAAATGAACATTATGTACATAATAATTCAAAACTTATACATAATGGAAATTTTAAAACTTAATTAATAAAAAAAAAGGAACAAGAGCAATAAAACTATGTGTCCTTTGACATGCGTCGGTATTTCCAAAATACTTGGGTTATCTCCTCTTCAGCGTCTTTCACTAATCCAGGGCCCAACTCGTTTAGCATGCGCTGCCAATAGGTGACAACTGGAGAGTATTCCATTGTCTTAGCCGGCACGGGATGTGGGCGATCAAGTATATCAGTTTGTTTATTTATAAATGTGCCCAAGATGTTGACCATCTCCTGAGGCTCACTTTTCTCCTCAACCTTCCTCTGCTTGTTGGGCTTCGCCTTCTGCGTATGTTTACAAAAAATTTATATGAATGATTTGTCATACATAATATATACATTATATATACACATCTGTACTTACATAGGAATATGATGACGCATCGCATGAACTATTCAGATCTACTTGGCTATTGTCAAATTCAGTAGAGCCCCTAAATAAATAGCTCATTTCATCAGCTTGGTCGTCCCATTCATATTCAGGTGGCCCCTGGTTAGATGATGTGTTGACATCCAATCCTATTGTGAGCGTTCTGCAAGATTTGAGTACAATAATACGGAACTATCTCATATAGAATAAGCGTATAAATACCCACCGTCTTTGTGAGGAGAGATCCGGCAGAAACGCTATATACGGGGCCAAATGCCACTCGACGGCGTCATTAGCTTTGGGTTGCTCTGGCCCAATTCCACCGTCACTACCACTCTTTCGTTTTTTTTCGGCCGCCTTGCAGTGGTAGCGATAGCTGTCTCGTAGAGATTTCCATGCATCCTTGCATTGCTTCACTAAAAGTAAATTTTGAATAATTATCTTTTCACTAACTAGACAATCCAACAGAACTTACCGCTTCTATTGAGCACCTTTGCTACACTTTCCCACCCACTTTTTATGAATATTGCATCATAATGTTTTTTGTCAGCCAAATTCCATAAAATTGGCTTCGATTTGACCTCCTGAATTAGCAAAATTCGGTCAGAATTATTAAATAACTCCAGGCGCCCGTTTTTTATTTTTAAATTCTCCGCGGCCATGTTCGACATGTGGTGTAAGAGGATTGAAAATTTCATTCTTCTTACAGGCAGCATAGCGAAAATCAGCTGTTTCACTAACAGTGTTGGAAACTAACATGCCCTTAGATCTGGCAACTCTGAGGACTGCTCAGCTAAACCGCTGCTGAATTTTCTTCTATCTAATTTCGACACCGTTTTTTTTATATGGAGTTGACACCTCGCGAACAGCTTTTTTCTCTCGAGAGTACTCTGCTTTAAGCGGAGTACTCTCGAGAGAAAAAAGTTGTTCAACAAGAATACAAAATCTACAATATAGGATACAACTGAAACCATATTTGCACCCTGAATATACAATTTTTTTATATTTTTATTAAAAAAGTCCAGAAATCTGCAAAATATATATATTGAGCTACCAGACATATAATATCCTACATTTTCCATTCACCATGCCTCTTCAATGTGTTCTAATCAGTTGTGTGTTTTTTAATTTAAGCAAAGCGCGAAACTGTCGCAACAGAGTTACCATTATACTTTAGTTAACTTTTGTGAGTTGCACTGGCAACACTAGCTTTTTCTAGGGCCTAGCGAATGATTGGGAGTTTTTCGCCAGCGAAGACAAACTTTTTCTGAGTACTCACCTTTACTGTTGAAAAATGAAGATTTGATATTATAAAGATGAGTTAGAAAATAGTAAAACAAAAAACAAATTTTAATATTAGTTAGTATAAATCCACCGAACACAAAAAATTTTTTTTTTGGATTTTATCATTTCTTTGTAAAATGTAATAACTGTAAACAAGCTTAATTGCCAACAGTGGTGACGTCTTTTCTCAAAAATACACCTAAGAGTTCATGAAATATCATGATCAATTGTTCATGAATTAAGAAAAATCGTACTTGAGCTACTTTCATGCAAAGATGGTCTTGATTTTATACTAGATCGACCGGTTTTTTTCTGAGTGTATGCTTGCAAATGTCGTTTGGTATCTCTTTTTAGCGCTTGCCGAAAGAACCTTATACTGTTTGGCCCCTTACCAAATCGGAGGACATCACCTTATTACCAATTCACCTTGCTCTATTTATTCATTTCTTAAAATGTGTGATTCACACATTCAACACTAAAATAACTCAGCAAGATCATAACAACGGGTGTGAGAGCAAACACTAGAGAGTCTGTCTTACAATCATAATGATTTTCGGAACAGTGTGAGAGCAAATCATACAAAATGAGTTGAGCCACACGACTGCTTAGCTTTGAGTCAATGAATCCGATGATTCAATAACTCATAAGGAGTTGAAATATTTATTTGAAAACAAAAATGAGTTGTTTTAAATGTGTGCTCAGTGTGATTCCTGACTGTTAACTCGATTTAGTGTTAGCTTGTGCAGGGCTCTAGCACAAATGCAACGGAAAAAATACATTTTTTAAAGTCCGATAATATCGGAAGTAAAAACCGGAACAGGCCTGATAGACATTTTTGCATCGTTCGAAAATCACGTTTTAGTACGAAAAACTTCTTTGGATTTATTATATATCTCAAACAAACTGATAAAATATGCATTTAACTTAGTTGACCAAATTTGGTTGAAACCGGACCACCTTATCATATAGCTGTCATAGGACCGATCGGGCGAAAATTAGGTCTTAGCATGAATATTTTTTTTTGTTGCATAGAATATGTATTTAAGTTAGTTTTATACATCCTGACTAAAGTTGGTTCAAATCGGACTAATATATCATATAGCTGTCATAGAACCGATCGGTCCAATATTAAGTCTTAGATGAAAAACTTTTTTGTTTTATGAGATATCGTTACCAAGCTAATAGAATATGCATTAAAATTAAACTTATAGATCCAGATCGAAGGTGGTTCAAATCAGACCACTATATCATATAGCTGTCATAGGAGCGATCGGGTGAAAATCAAGTCTTAGTATGAAAAACTCAATTTTCTATAGTAAGTACGGGGTCTCCGATAGTCAGGTATGCTTGACTGTAGCAACGCGAGCGAAGCGAGCAGAGGCGGGGCCTCCTATTTTTTTCTTTATAATTTAACCGAATCTTCTTCAGTGCCAAAAAAGGGTATTTGGCAATACGTCGCAAGTAAATTTAAATCGTTTAACTAATTTCAATACTGAACTATATGCAATGCACCCATCATTAGAAAGGTAAAAGAGCGCTCATTTTAATTTTGAAACAAATACTGAACAAAAAACACTTTTTTAAAGTTAATTTACGCTTTCTATTTTCGTGTTATCATATGGTAACGCTGGGAAGTACAGGGTACGGGTTTTTTCCATACATTTTATTTGCGTTTCGGTACTGTGTTGTTCATAAAATATGATTGCTCCTATGGCAGCTATATCATATTGTTGTCCGATTTGAACCAAATTTGTTCAGGATATATAGGAAAATATTAAAAACATATTCTAAGAGTTTGGTTGACATGTCACAGAAAACAAAAAAGGTTTTCCATAACAGAGGTTAATTTGACCTCGATTGTTCCTATGACTATGCTATATATACGATATACTGCACCGATTTGACCCAAATTTGGTCAGATGTACTAAGACGGAGCCCCCATGTTGGAAAAAGCATGGTTAATTGCACTTTCCTCAAATATTTGTATTTTTTGACCCCGTACTTAAAAAAAAGTACAGGGGTCTATTGGGTTTGTTTTACCGAAAATGTGCGTAACAGGCAGAAGAAGGCGTGGCAGACCCTATAAACTATATATATTATTGATCAGCATCAATAGCCAAGTCGATATAGCAATGTCCGTCTGTCTGTCTGTCCGTCTGTCTGTCTGTCTGTATGAACACCTAGAGCTCAGAGACTATAAGAGCTAGAGACACCAAACTTGGTATGTAGGTTCCTCTATATTGCAAGCAGATCAAGCTTGTTTCAAAATTTGACCACGCCCCCTTTGTCGCCCACAAATCGAAAATGAAAATTTCATACCCAAATTATAAGAACAATTTCATAGCTAGGGACAGCAAACTTAGTATGTAGATTCCTCTATATTGCAGGCATATCAAGTGTGTTTCTTTTTTGGATCGGACCACTATATCATATAGCTGCCATAGGACCGATCGGCCGAAAATCAAGACTCAGTATGAAAAACTTTTTTGTTTCATGAGATATATCAACCAAACTAATACAGTATGCAAATAACTTAGTTTTATACATACTGTCCAAAGTTGGCTTAAATCGGACCACTACATCATATAGCTTCCATAGGACCGATCGGCCGAAAATCAAGTTTTAGTATGAAAAACTTATTTGTTTTATGAGATATCTTAACCAAAAATACAGTATGCATATAACTTGGTTTTATATATCCTGTCCAAAGTTGGTTCAAATCGGTTTACTATATCATATAGCTGCCATTGGACCGATCGGGCGAAAATCAAGTCTTGGTATGAAAAACCTTTTTTGTTTTATGAGATATCTCAACAAAACTATTACAGTATGCATATAACTTGGTTTTATATATCCTGTTCGAAGTTGGTTCAAATCAGACGACTATATAGCTGTCATTTAAAAAATAGTCGAAAATTTATTACAACTCTCTGCAACAGCATCAAGCGAGCAAAATATTTTTTAATTTTTGTAGTCTTTTCTATTTCCATAGTAAGTACGGGGTCTCCGACAGTCGAGAATGCTCGACTGAAGCACCGCGAGCGAAGCGAGCAGGGGGCGGAGCCCCCTAGTTTAAAATGTAAAATACCTGCACCCTGTACTTCCCAGCGTCACCATATGGTAACAGCCGAAAAATCGGTCCTGTCGATTATCCTGACAAGGACGAACAAAATGAATGTGGTTTTCGGATTCAGCGACCTCAAATCTATATGTTCTAAAAGTTTCGTGAAGAAACTCGAAAATACGTTGCTCAGGACGATTCGGGTTAAAAAAAAAAATTTATTTAAAATATATAAAAATAAAATTATTTATATATTTTAATATCCGCCTGCATTAATGATAAAGTTACAATGTCAAAAGCATAAGTATTTGCAAACATTTCTGAAACACACAAAAAAACATCTACACGACGTAAAAGACTAGTGACAAAAGCATATTCTGCCCCAAAATTTCTGATATCCCGAACGAAATTAAGTTTAATATAAAAATATTAAATAAATATAAAGAAAAACAATACCTGCAATGGAATTCGGCTCTGTGTAAAAAAGTAATTTTTATGTACAAAAAAGCTCACCCTTTTTTGCACACAGTGCAGAATTTCAATTTTCAAATATTGTTTTTATTATATTTATTTAATATTTTTATATTAAACTTAATTTTGTTAATCACAAAATGGGATATCAGAAATTTTGGGGCTAGTATATACTTTCGTCACGAGACTTTCACCTCGTGTAGAGGTTTTTTTTCGTGTGATATTTATATCGTGTATTATATTAATAACCAGGCATATAATTGGTGAGTGTACGTCGTAACGTGGTTTTTCAGATGCAGGAAATATTTAAGAAAAATAAATTAAACATCTTCGCACTGAATAAGAGACGACTGGATAAAGGATAAACAGTTTAAAACTTACATTTGTAACTTTTTGGTATTGCTTTTTTGGGACTTTATTTATGCGTCAAAATGCTATAATTTTCGAAAAGCATATTTTGATTATTCAGGTTATTTGCACTGAAATTCTAAAGTGCATTTAAAACGAAACCGCAGATGACCCCGATGAATTAATTGCAGGATAATTCACGATAAATCGCGGTCCATCAAGGAATTTTTTTTACTCTGTGCTGATTACAATTGATTTTATTATTTTTCAACTCTATTCAAAATTTTCTAAATTCAAAATTTTTTAAACCACAACCACTAACACAACTAAACATTACTTATTCTCCCTCATTGTTCTGATTGGGTTGTTTCTGGACTTTCCTCAATCCTTGAATGTTGGATCAGCTTAACAAATTTTGAATTCCCCAGATGTAAGGTAACTTATTCAAAATGAATATACCTTTTCTATATTTTCTGTCGTTATGTTAACCCTCTACTGCATGCCCATAAACAGTGGTGCCCAGCCTCCTACACAGTGAGCATAGGATTTGTCTCTGTCGGCGTTCTGCTGCACATACACAGTATAAACGCATTTCGCGTGCTTCGCCATGTGCTTCAGCATGTGCTTCGGCTTTGACGCTCTCTTTTGTCTCTTTTTTGTCACTTCAGCAGTGTTGCCAACTTTGCCTTTTTCTTAACAGATCTGTCGTTTATTAAATTGTCAAATTTAACTATTCTAAAATTTATGAAATTCGTGTAAAAACATAATAATAATAATTTTAACTAAATGTCAACATTTTTATGTAAAAAGCATCTTAAATTTTTTGGCCTTTTTTTGTCGTGATTTGCTTGCAACACTGCACTTCAGCAAAGCGTGCTTGGTGCGTGGTTTTTTCTCACTCACACAAATGAAATGCCAACTGTCAATGTATATGTTTGGGCACCACTGCCATAGAATCATTAAGGATAAGCATTTTTTCTATGCAAATATAGGTTTGCTTGGACTATATTAAGAAATATTTGATCAAATTTTTTTATGGAAATAGCTTAGGAGAGAAGTGGAATTCGGCTTCAGCATGTTTTGCATAAAATAATACATATGTGGCTTAATCACAGTCATATTATACGTTTTTACGAAAGAAAACACTATTGTCTTTTGGAAAAATATTATTCTTAAAAAAAAATTGTTTTTTGCTGTGAGAACTTTATTCGAAAATTCATTGTTCATCAAATTTATCAAAATTCACTTTCGTTCATGAGAGACGCTTAAGCAATGTTTATAAAATCAAGAAATTAAGTACATTTTGAATTATTTTTACATTTTTAGACCCTGTACTTAAATAGTACAGGGGTCTGTTGGGTTTGTTTTAACGAATATGTGCGTAACAGGCAGAAGGAGGCGTGGCAGACCCCATAAAGTAAATATATTCTTGATCAGCATCAATGGCCGAGTCGATATAGCAATGTCCGTCTATCCTGACGTCCTGACGTCTGTATGAACACCTAGATCTCAGAGACTGTAAGAGCTAAAGACACCAAATTTGGTATGTAGCTTTGTCTATATTGCAAGCAGATCAAGTTTGCTTCAAATATCGGAAACGCCCCCTTTATCGACCACAAATAAAAAAAAAATTGTATATCCAAATTATAAGAAATATTTAAAGACTAGTGACACCAAACTTAGTATGTAGATTCCTCTATAGTGCAGGCATATCAAGTTGTTTTGGTTCGGACCATCATGTCATATAGCGCCCATAGGAACAATCGGTCGAAAATCAAGTTTTTTTATGAATAACTTTTTTTTATGAGATATCTCAACCAAGCTAATAGAATATGCATATAACTTAGTTTTATATATCCTGATCGAAATTGGTGCATAACATATACCTGTCATAGGACCGATCGGGATTTGGTTTTATGAGATATCTCAACCAACTGATACAGTATGCATCTTACTTGGTTTTATATATCCTGACCGAATTTGGTTCATATTGGATCGGTTATAGGCCCGATCGGGCGAAAATCGTAGCCAAGCTGACAGAATATGCTTGAAGCTGGTCTTATACACCCTTACCAGCTCAAATTGGAGGAAGTAGTCGAAAATGTAATAAATTGCTTTACAGGGCGTCGAGTGAGCTAAATATTTTTTAATCTAAAGCAGTTTTAGCTTTTTATACCCTGCGCCCATTGAAAATGGGCAAATAAGGGTATAATGCATTTGGCAGAATGTATGTAACAGGCAGAATTGGGCGTGGCAGACCAGTTCAGACCAGATCAGACCAGATCAGGATCAACAGCCGAGTCGATTGAGCCATGTCCGTCTGTCGGTCCGTCCGTCCGTCTGTCCGTCTGTTTGATCGCGTCGATCTCAGAAACTATGAGAGCTAGAGACTTCAAACTTGGTATGTAGGTTCCTGGATACCGTGCGCAGATCAAGTTTGTTTTTATTTTTGGATCGGATAACTATATCATACAGCTGCCATAGGAACGATACATCGAAAATTAAGTTTTAGTATGAAAAGCCTCTTCGATTTTTGAGATATCTCAACCATTCTCACAAGATATACAACTGGGGTGGTATTATACATCCTGACCAAATTTGGTTCAAGTCGGCCAACTATATCATATAGCTGTCATAGAGACGCTCTGCCGAAAATCAAGTTTTAGTATGAAAAAGTCTTTTGTTTCTCGAGACATCGCAACCAAACTTATAGAATATGCATCTGGGCTGGTATTATACATCCTGACCAAATTTCAAATCGGTCCACTATATCATAAAGCTGCAGGAGAGAACATTTTTTGTTTTTTGAGATAACTGATAGAATATGCATTTATGTTGGTGTTTTATATTCTGGCTAAATTTGGTTCAAATCGGTTGCATATAACATATAGCTGCCATAGGAACAATTGGTCGAATATCAACTTTTATAAAAGAGTACCTGGGCTCAGGGTATCCTACTGTCGAGCGTGCTCGACTGTAGCCGCACCTCAGCGCGAGCGAACCGAGCCGGGGGTTGACGAGCGAAGCGAGAAGGGGGAAAATAGTGCAAATATATTGGCCGATAATAGTCAAATTTGCTAAATTACAAAAATTTTGTTAAAAATTCAAAGAAATATATGGCACTATATGCGGTAGAGGGTTAAATCGTTTATAAGTTGTAAAATTCAATTGTTCATTTTAATACCCTGAGCCCATTGAAAATGGGTATAATGTGTTTGGCAGATGTATATAACAGGCAGAAGGGGGCGTGGCAGACCCCATATTTGCTTGCTTAGGATCAACAGGCGAATTGATCTTTCCGTGTCTGTCTGTCCGTTTGTTTGAACGCGTCGATCTCAGAGACCTATAAAAGCTAGAGACTTCCGTACTCACATCAAGCTTGTTTTTATTTTTGGATTGGAGATATCCCATCCAATCTGACACAATATACGTTTGGGCTGATTTTATACATCCTGACGTCAGACGCGCAGTCGAAAATCATCTTTAAATATAGAGTACCTGGACATAATTCTGTTTTTATCTACTTTTTGACTGGAGTTAGTCGATGCTAACCAAATTAAACAAAAAACCTCCTTTGTACGAAAAAGGCTAGTGACGAAAGTCTTTAGATGAACCAAACTTCCTGATACCAGTTTTTTGACGAACGATATTCATTTTATTACCTCTCTTCGTACAGCCTCTTCGTCGAATATACTTAAGTGTAGTGAACTTATTTATTCTTGTATTTCATTTTGTACTCGCATACAAATATTTTCCTATTTTCTTTGTATATATTGTCTCGTAAATTGCCACCCCACCATATGAATTTATAGCTTTGTAATTATTCTGGACAATCATTAGCGTCATCGTCAGTTAGAGGGAACGGCGACAGGGCTCAATGTCGCTGTGAAGATAGCGCACCATAAGTCAATTTAAAATCAATTGAATTCAATTTAAAATCGCACCGACGACAAATGAAACATCTAACCACTATTTCGATAGAATGAAATGGGCATTAGTTATTAGAATAATCTTGTGCAACGTATTTATCAGACGGGCAGGAACATCTGTGAGCTTATAATGTTTCTAAATATGATATACCGCCCCTGATCGCCTCACTCGCCAACCTTCAAATTGCTTCGCTCGCGGTATTGACAATAAGTGTTGCTGCTGCAATTAATCCGCCCCTGCTCACATTGCTCGCCAAATTGAAGTCGATGTAAAAGTCTACTTACGAAAACAATTTCAAGACCCAAATTTCTGATATCCAATTTTGTACCGAACAAAATTAAGTTTAACCACAAAAAAACATCTAAACGAGGTAAAACTCTAGTGACGAAAGCATATTCTAGCCCCAAAATTTCTGACATCCAATTGTCATTTTGCACTGTGCAGAAAAAGAGTGAGCTTTTTTGTACATAAAAATTAATATTTGCGCAGTGCCGAATGTTAATTTTTTATACCCGTTACTTACAAAAAATAAGTAAAAGGGTATATTGTGTTCGTTGAAATATATGTAACAGGGAGAAGGAGGCATCTCCGACCACATAAAGTATATATATTCTTGATCAGCATCAACAGCCGAGTCGATATAGTCATGTGTGTCTGTCCGTCCGTCTGTCCGTCTGTGTGAGCGCCTATATCTCAGAGACCATAAGAGATAGAGCAACCAAACTTTCACACGCAGATCACAAAAGCGTTGGAGCAGGTCAAGTTTGTTTTAAATTTTTGACCCGCCTCCTTCCACGCCCGTAATTCGCGAAAACCGGTCGTCCGTCTGTATAAACACACGGATCTCAGAGACTATAATAGATAGAGCAACTAAATTTGGCACACAGATTTCCATATACCTCACGCAGATCAAGTTTGTTTCAAATTTAAGCCACGCCCCCCTCCGCCCCCGCAAATCGCGAAAAACCACCTCACCCACAATTTTTCATATAATACGTATTTTTTGGTAATAACCGATATCTGTTATTGTTATCTGTTATCCCACCGAATCGCATCAAGATCGGACAAGTAGAACAGCAGTTATTGCGTGCCTAAGTTGTTGAAGCAACATATACCCCCTAGAGTATGCAATAGTTTTTGTATTGTTAAACCTTATTAGAATGCTTAAAATTCTCAACTAGTTCTGGCAACGCAAATATGACATTAGTATTGTACATTATATAAAGCTATAAATTCATATGGTGGGGTGGCAATTTACGAGACAATATATACAAAGAAAATAGGAAAATATTTGTATGCGAGTACAAAATGAAATACAAGAATAAATAAGTTCACTACACTCGAGTATATTCGACGAAGAGGCTGTACGAAGAGAGGTAATAAAATGAAATTCTCAACTAGTTCTGGCAACGCAAATATGACATTAGGATTGAATCGCTAATGTATTGAAATAAGTAACGGGTATCCTATGGTCGGGATCTCGACAATAGCCTTTCCCACTTGTTTTTTTTATGATTAATATTTTTATTTAAAACTTGTATGAGTATTTTTATTATTCAATATCAGAAGTTTTTGAGCTAGAATATGCTTTCGTCACTAGAGTTTTACCTCGTGTAGAGGTTTTTTTGTGTGATATCAGAAATTTTTCAATTGCTTTGGGCATTGTAGCTTTATCACTAATGCAGGTAGATAGTAATAATATTGGTTTTTTTTTTTTGTTGAATGTCTTACATATTTAAAAAAAAATTTTCTTTAATAATAAAGAGAAAATGACCATATAAATTTAGCATGCGTTGCAGAAAGACGAAAGCCCGAGTTCTCAAAAAAAAAAAAACCATAACTTTCTGGCAACGCTGGATTTTCTTCAACGCAAAACAAAACTTTCTGGCAACACCGGTTGTTTCTGCCGCGAAAGCTGTATGCTAAGTAGGTTTGCTGCTATGACACGTAATTGCTGCTGTCAGCTTTCAACTTTACGTAATATTTTTATTTACATTTAAATGGTGATATCTCGAGAAATCGAATTTTTACAGATATATGTGATATGTCAAAAAACGTGAAATTTCTTTGACTTTAACATTGAAGTTTGATAAATATGTTGAATGTAAATATTTCTAAAATCTCCAAAATCTGAGAAAAAAAAATTTGTTTCACCTTGAAAAATGTTACCTGAGCACTTTAGAAAAACATGTAGGACGTATCTTTAGCTTATATGGTTGGGGTTTTAATTTTTGCGGGATGTAGTGTTTTCCCGCTAAGCTAGCGGTTTTTGAAGCTCAAAATTAGAACCAGTTGTTGGATTTGAGTGACCGAGGTATTAATCAACGCTTATTTTTGGTAACACTTTTAAAATTTTACCAAAAGGCCCCATTAGCTGCAATCATTTAAATTCTTCTCTTCCCACTTACACCCCCTTATCTCATGAACTAGGTCGGTTAGCAAAAGCTATAGTACGTTATTTTGATAGTCAGGACTAATTCTTTCGATCGGTATATAACTCCATCTCGATCCATATTAGCTTCATATATTTCAAGTCGCCTTTCGTACCCTTCGTGCTGCTTTCGTCATTAAAACGGACTGCCGTCCGCAGTGATATAAAAATTTTAAATAACAATATAAATTAACTAGGGGTCTCCGCCACTTGCTCGCTTCGCTCACCAACCCTCGGCTCGCTTCGCTCGCGAAATTGAAACGTGAAAAATAGGAGCACTTCTTATATTTTTCTTGAATAAACTTCTTTTGCGCAAATATTAACCACAAAAAAAAAACCTCTTCACGAGGTAAAAGTCTAGTGACGAAAGCAATTTCTAGCCCCAAAATTTCTGATAACCAATTTTGTGACGAACAAAATTAAGTTTAATAAAAAATTTCAAATAAAACAAGTCGAAATGGCTATAGTCGAGATCCCGACCATAGGATACCCGTTACTTATTTCAATATATTAGCGATTCAATACTAATGTCATATTTGCGTTGCCAGAACTAGTTGAGAATTTCATTTTATTACCTCTCTTCGTACAGCCTCTTCGTCGAATATACTCGAGTGTAGTGAACTTATTTATTCTTGTATTTCATTTTGTACTCGCATACAAATATTTTCCTATTTTCTTTGTATATATTGTCTCGTAAATTGCCACCCCACCATATGAATTTATAGCTTTATATAATGTACAATACTAATGTCATATTTGCGTTGCCAGAACTAGTTGAGAATTTTAAGCATTCTAATAAGGTTTAACAATACAAAAACTATTGCATACTCTAGGGGGCATCTGTTGCTTCAACAACTAAGGCACGCAATTACTGCTGTTCTACTTTTCCGATCTTGCTGCGATTCAGTGGGATAATAGATAGTAATAACAGATATCGGTTATACGTATTATATGAAAAATTGTGGGTGAGGTGGTTTTTCGCGATTTGCGGGGGCGGAGGGGGGCGTGGCTTAAATTTGAAACAAACTTTGTCTGCGTGAGGTATTTTTTAAGTTATCTATTAGACCACTATAACATATAGCTGCCATGGGACCGTTCAGTCGAAAATCAACCTTTGCGTCAAAATTCTTTCATTGTTTATATGCTAATAACTTAGTCGTTCTTCCATAACGGTAAACATACCAAACGATGGGTAATTAATATAGCTTTATATATAGAAACAAATTTAATAGTTCAGATGTCCATCTTAAATGCATATTCAGTCAGTTTAGTTAAAATATCTCAAATAACAAAAAAGTTTTTAATTTTAACACTTTAGTTTTCGCCGATTGTTCCTATGGCAGCTATATGATATAGTTGACCGATTTCAACCAAATTTAGTCATAATGCGAAAATCAACATCAAATTGATTTCCTGTGAGTTTGGTTAGGATATCTCAAAATACACAGAAATTTTCATACTAAAGTCATGCCGCTCTACAAGAAAGTCATCAAAATCGACAAAAACATCCCTTGATATAAAATTTTATTTTATCGCCGTTTCTCCATAGATTTTAATGAATTATATCTTACACGACGCTCAATTAATGCAGCTTTGCAAAAAAAAATTAAAACCCCAGTTCAGATTTTTTTTCCAGTTTTCCTTGAATTTAAAAAAAAAAGCTAAAAAAAAATCTTAAAAAAAAACAACATTTTCTTAATTCAAAAATTAATAGCTCTTAAACTACCGACTTTAATCTTAGACTGTGTATGGATGAATTATAGGTATATTCATTAGCTTTCATGAATGTATAGCTTTTAAATATCAAATATAATGACAACATTGGGCGTACCTCTAAAAAACGGCATTAAAAAAACAGCCAAATTTCAAAAAATTCTAAAAAAAAAATTCTGCCATAGAAAAAAAAAACAAATGTTTTTCGGTGTTTGGGGCCCCAAATCTATCCAAAAAAGTCGGTTTGGTCCAATTCAGAATTGGGCTGTTGCCTAGTGTTATTTGTTTAAGGTAACGGACGGCATTGACTCTTTCATAATTCACCGGAAAGTTCTTAATTTGGCTGAAAGATCGACATGGTTAACTTGAAAAAAAACTATGTTATCAGGTTCTTAGCAAGGAAACTAATATGTCGTTTTCAAGTGGACAGTCTAACCAACAAAATAACGGTTAAAGCTTGCAGATATCTTGTATAGTTTTTTCATTCTACATCTGCTGAAAGCAATACGACATTTTAAGCATGCACACCTGGTATATAAATTTATTTGTTGAATTTCTTTCATATTTACATAAACAATTTTTTTTCTTTAATTATAAAGAAAACTAGGGTGCTCCGACCCTTGCACGCTTCGCTCGCGTTTCTACATTCGAGCATACTCGACTGTCGGAGACCCCGTACTTACTATGGAATAAAAAGTTTTTCATACTTAGACTTGATTTACGCCCGATCGCTCCTATGACAGCTATATGATATAGTGGTCCGGTTTCAACCAAATTTAGTCAGGATATATAAAACTAAGTTAAACGCATATGTTATCAGTTTGGTTGACATATCTAAGAAAACCAAAAAGTTTTTCGTACAAAAAAGTGATTTTCGACCGATACAAAAATATCTATATTCAGTTAATAGGTAATATCTTCCAAACCCCTTAGCCAAAATTTATGTCACTGTGGACGGCAGTTCGCTCTAGTGACGAGAGCAGCACGAGGGGTGCGAAAGTCGACTAGCAATATATACAGCTAATATGGAAAATTTGCTATAACTGTCCGATCAGATCAAGATAAATACCGATTGAAAGGTTTAGTCCTAACTTACACAATGGCATATTAAAACTTTTTCTAACTCACCTGGGTCATGAGATAATGGGTTGTAAGTGGGAGGGAAAAAATTTATTGATTCTGAAATCCGATCATATTAACGTGTTTGTATGTAAGAATATAATAAAAGTAAATTAGTTAAAAATTGCAAGTGAAGGCATTTCAACTGCAGTTTCTGTCATTTAAGAGCAAAGGGCCGTTTTTCAACATTGGATTTATTCAGCAGGTTTTTTAATCAGTAATCCTTTCCTTAATTCTAATGGATCCATTAATCCATACCTGCTAAATGACATGATACCATTTTATACAAATCAGACTACTACGTTTTTTCACCGTTCGTACAAAGCAATTATTATCAGTTATTATTATTACTAATTTTAAAAAAAATTTAAATTTTTTGTCGTTGGAAGTTTCCTTCTGAATGCTTAAAGTAGCAACAAATACATAAAATATAAGTAGCAGCAAATTTATAAAATATAAGATTTTTTATAGAAGAAACGAATACTGATAGATTTGTAAGATTTAGTGAAAATACATATGCTGTGAGTTTGGTTGAGATAGCTCAAAAAACAAAACAGTTATTTATACTAAAGTTTATTTTACATCCGATTGTTCCCATGGCAGATTTATGATATAGTAGACCGGGTTTGATCAAATTGTTTAATATTGTAAAATTTAAAAAATTTGGAAAAAAATGAATTCAAAAAATTAAAATAAAATCTTGGCTTTTCCGGGTATTGAACCCAGGACCTCTTGCGAATATGTCTAACACACTATGCTCTGCACTGAGCCCGCTTCAAAGACATTTTACTTATAGTTTGATTGCTGAATAGTATAAACAGAATGTCTAAGCTGCAATTTTACACATTATCAGCTCGTCTTATTAACCTATTTTCGTGCTCCATATTAAAATGCCAACAAAATGTTAACAAACTCCAAGTATGACCAAATATTGTAATAGAAATTAATGGCCTACATATTTAGGGTTTTCACTATACAGTAGCAGCATTGCAGGGAGCACATGTGCTAGACGTCACAGCAACAACTTGAACTGGAAAATTTCCTGCTAGGGTGCTAGACCCAGACCCTTGACCATTAAAAGTATTGCACATATGTTCATGTTAAGATAATAAAAAGCTCGATGAAAAGTCGAATATTTCAATCAAAATTTTGGCATATATTAGTGTTAAGGTTTTGACAACACTTGTTTAGTGACGTCACGACACAATACATTTCTTTGATTATAGGACAATTTTCCAATGCAACCGACAAATTATTTTTGCAAGTGGAAACAAGAAGAAATTGATGGTATTTTCATTATTTAATAAACAAGTAAATCGTAAAAATGGGTGCATCGAATAAAAATAAATAAAAAAACATTGAAAGATTTTCCAAATTTTAACCGGCAACTTTAGCACGATGATCTTCAACTCTAGCATCTAGAGTCTAGACTACCAGGAAACTCAAACACTATCAGGTGTGTTCTACAAATCTATAACAGCGCTAGTGCAACTTAAAAGCAATTGTTGGTGTTCCTAGCACTGTTTTTAGATGATTTCAAACCTCTCAAAATTTGTTTCGACATTTGATCAAATTAAAGCTTGTATTGAATTCAATGTGAAATATAACAATGGCAACACAAAGTATAATATGTTATCGCTTAAGTTGCATCACAGCATTTTTAAAATTGTTAAATTTTAATATGTTAATTTCAGTTAATTGAAAAACAACGCAAAAGCTGTTGTGCAGCATAAAACAACTCTTAATGGACCTGCCAATTTATTCAAAAGTGCTTATTTTAATTTTCGGAGTCCGAAAACGAGTTGGTATCTCTGTTATTAAAAAATAAGAAGAAACTTTAACAAACTGCGCAAAATGTAAGTAAATTGTTGTTTTTAAATACACTAGTGGGCACAATTATTTTGACAAAATTTTCTGTTGCTATTGATCTTAGATTGCACTTGATACCGTTAACTATCGGTGCGAAGACGATGAGCAAAGCAAAGAATGTATATTTATCTCTCAGCATGCCAATTATTATGCGGCTTACAATGTGCATTCTCTTTCTACTGATAAGAATGCATGCAGACAACTCATTTTTGTTTGGCACAAGTATTTTGACAAACTTATTGAGTAAATGGTATTCTACTTTTAAGCACGTGTTAATCAAAAATTGTTTAAACTATACTTAATTGGATATTAAACGTTAATAAAAAACAAAAAAAATTTTGATAGCCATGGGTAACAAGGCTGAGTTTAGTGTGTTTGTTAGATCATAAATGGTAGCACAGTTTAACGCTGGAATTAAATTAAAAACATTGCAAGAGTTTAATGTGTCTCGTCAAATTGTGTATTATCAAATTAATAAGTTTAAAAAACATAACGACCTAAAAAACTTAAAAAACAAGGGGGCTCCGCCCCCTGCTCGCTTCGCTCGCCTACCCCCGGCTCGCTTCGCTCGCGGTGAGGTGCGGCTACAGTCGAGCACGCTCGACAGTAGAATACCCTGAGCCCAGGTACTCTTTTATAAAAGTTGATCCCCGACCAATTGTTCCTGTTGCAGCTATATGATAAATGGAACCGATTTGAACCAAATCTGGTCAGAATGTACAAAACCAACCTAAATGCATATTCTATCAGTTTGGTTAAGATATCTCAAAAAACCAAAACATTTTTCATACTAACACTTACTTTTCGATTGAACGTCTCTATTGCAGCTATATGATATAGTGGTCCGATCTGAACCAAATTTGGCCAGAATATATGAGACGAACTTAAATGTTCATTCTATCAGTTTGGTTAGGCTATCTCTAAAAACAAAAAACTTTTTCTTACTTAAACTTGATTTTCGACTGAGCGTCTCTATGGCAGATATATGATATAGTGTTCCGATTTGGACCAAATTCGGTGAGGATGTATAATACCAGCCCAGATGCATATTCTAACAGCTTGGTTACGATATCTCAAAAAACAAAAAACTATTTCATACATATGCTTGATTTTCGGCAGAGCGTCTCTATGACAGCTATATCATATAGTGGGCCGACTTTAACCAAAATTGGTCAGGATGTATAATACCACCCCAAATGTATATCGTGTGAGATTGGTTGAGATATTTCAAAAATTGAAGAAGCTTTTCATACTAAAACTTAATTTTCGATGTATCGTTCCTATGGCAGCTATATTATATAGTTGTGCGATCCAAAAATAAAAACAAACTTGACCTGCGTACGGTATCCAGGAGCCTACATATCAAGTTTGAAGTCTCTAGCTCTTATGGTTTCTGAGATCGACTTGTTCAAACAGACGGACAGACGGACATGTCTCAATCGACTCGGCTGTTGTTCCTGATCAAGAATATATATACTTTTGGGGGTCTGCCACGCCCCCTTCTGCCTGTTACATACATTCTGCCAAATGCATTATACCCTTTTTTGCCCATTTTTAATGGGCTCAGGGTATAAAAAGGTCCTAAGAGCAAAACAACAATCGCTGACGACAAAATCGTTTTACGGGAATTAAAAAAAATTTTCTTGCGAAGCCCCTAACCGTTGCAGAGCAGTGGAGTTGACCGCCAGTCATCCGAATAGTGAGCGCAAGGCAATCAGTGAGCGCACAGTCCTTCGACGATTAAGGAAACAGGGCTTTAAGACATATAAAGCTAAGGATGTGCCGTATATTTCAAAGAAAAACAAGCTTAAAAGGCTGCAATTTGCAAAGGAACATCTTGACAAGCCGAAGTCGTTCTGGAGAAGTGTTTTATGAACGGATGAAATCTTTTTCGATTATAACTCGTCAAAACAAAAAGTTTTTGTAAGATTGCCATTTCAACAAAGGCAAAAAAAACGGCCCGTTTGCCAGAAAGTGAGCCATGGTGGAGGCTCTGTCATGATGTGGGGATGTGTTACATACAATGGGCTGGGTGACTAGGTTCCAATCGCCGGCTCGATGAACAAAAGGCAATATTTGAAGACCCTAAACGAAAATGCATTTCCCTCTGAAGATAGGCTAATAGGGGAATCATTTATCCTGCAGCAAGATAATGCTCCACGCCACAAAGCCCGTATGGTAACCCAGTTTTTAAAGGATGTTGTCGTAACCGTCGTGAACTGGCCACCTCAAAGTCCAGATTTAAATATTATTGAGAACGTCTGGTCTCTTTTGAAACGCAAAAGAACAGTTTCGTTACACAAAACTCGAGAGGAGACGATTTCTGAGCTCACTTCCCTTTGGAAAGAGATATCTCCAGAGATCCTTAAAAATTTGGTGGATTCAGTAAAGGACCGACTCCAAAAAGTTATTGATGCCAAAGGAGGATATATATTTGATTAATTTTTTCATTACTTATTTGCTCCAGCTTCATATTAACTTATTTTTCTTGGCATTAATGAATTGTCAAAATATTTATGCCAGTACAAAAAATCATTATATTTTATTAAGATTTTTATATCTTTTTAATTTGCAATGAAGAAAAATTCGTTTATTAATTTTTAAGTTTAAATTAATTAGGTACAAAAAATAAAAAATAATTAATAATTATATATTAAGCCATTTAAAAGTTTCACTGACAAAAGTAGCAGCGTTTGTTTTATCAAAATAATAGTGCCCACTAGTGTATGTAAAATGTTTGTTTGTAGGGGAAAGCACCGAAATGCAGAGCAAGAAGCCATGTTGGTCGTGTTTATAAAGGGTAATCCTGACATCGCTAAAGGATTCACCAAAGGCGACAAAGTAATGGTGAATGGGGGAGATCTGACGCGCGATCTCAATAGCATTGGTCCGCCTATGAAATCTGTTGAGGAGTGACGTCGCGTAAGTAATTATAACTAAATTTTGAACTAAATATTCTACTCAAACGAATTTAAAAAGATATGGAAAGACTGAAAGCAAAATATACGGAGAAAAATTTGACGAAACAAGCTTGAACATGAAGGCTAATGGTGGAGGACCATATAATATGAAAGACTCTGCAGCCGTTGCTGCTGGCATATACCCAACATTAAGCGGCGTTCCAGGTTCTGTTGCATTTGGACTAATTAAGAAATGTAGTTCCCCAGTAGAAATAATAGAGAAAACATTGGACGTCGAAGCTATTGGTGAGTTTTAGGCATTTGAAACAAATTAAAATCATTTTTTGACGATGTATCTGTTTTAGAAATTGAATCGCCCTCTAAGAAGCTGAAGACACGAGCTCCTGGCAAGTCCGAAGTATCGTCTTTGCACAGCGGTGTGGGTGGCAGTACTCCTGCTCTGATTGTGGAGCAGAACTTACTTTTTAAAGATATGGTTATGGAGCTCCGGGGGTTAAATGTTCAATCAAAGGCTGCAACTGAAGTAGTTTTGGCCATGAAAGCTCGTGTCAGCGGAATAATGGAGCAACAGCTTGCAGAACGTAAAAAACTAACGGCCATTTTTGAGCAGTTTGTCTCAAAAATTGAATAAAAAAATATTATTCAATGTAACAGTCTTTTATTTAGCGATTATGTTGTACACTTAGGGCAATATTATCGCGTATTCTAGATTGATTTGCACAAATCAAATTAACAGTACCATAAATTTCCTCGTTATGAGATTCTTCGTCGGTTTGACTATTTTGGTCATCAAAAGGAAAGCTATGCTCATTCCGACTTCGGCAAATATTGGGCAGAGTACAACACACGTTTACAATTTTTGACCCTTTTGTTGGGCTATATAGAAGGCACCCTTAAATCGACATAAATCTGCTCTTCACAACTTCAATTGTACGTTCAACTATATTACGGGCAGAGCAGTGTCTAAGATTAAAAGTATGATGTCCTGAGCTTGGTATTGGATTCCTATACGGAGTAATTAAAAAATGCTCTAGTGCTTCTACTACCATCTTCTTACTTTCGTTTGAAGAATTCCTTAGCATCACTTTAATTCCAAGCGAAGAAGTCGTGAGTTGCCCCAGCCATTGTGGGATTCACATTGATAACTCGCATTTCATAATCACAAAACCATGAAAAACTAAATAATTAATTACACATTAGCAACAAGAAAATAGCCGTACTTACTTTCATAACATTCACACTGAAATATTCATTTCTGTTTAAGTACACATGTTCATTAAGAGTTGGCTTCATTATCTATGTATACATGTGTCCCATCCACACAATCTACTATTCGAGGGATTCCAAATTTGGTATAAAATGACTTTTCGATGCTGATTGATTAATTGATCTGATTGATCAAGTTGAATGAATCGAGGACACAACAGTCTTTCTAACAGTCGAATTATTTTCCAAAGTGATTTACACACTATTGGCCTTGAAATGGCTATATCTGAATCCTTTCCAATCACTCTTTGGAATGACCCAACACCGAGAAATCGTATGGCAATAGCTTATTGCAAATTACATGGAATGGATGTCTTTGGTATCTCTGCTTCTATGATATCATATATCATAACAAACGTATCCTTTGCCATTCGGTAGTTGCACCAGAAGCTAGATTGAGAATATGTATGAGCACTTTTAGTGCACTGAGATTTACAAATATGCTTACAATTCATCGGATGTTGAAAGATGATTAGAAGCATCTCTGAGATGCATTCGCTGCATCTTTTCCTGGGCAAACTTCCACTTCCTGTATGTCCCCAAAACTAAAATTGCTAGTACAGGCATTGATAAGTAAAATTTGCAATTTATTCACTGGGGGTGTCATAGCATTTTACTATTAAAACCCTGCTTTGGCTGTCAGAATAAATTTTTGACAATCAGCTTATTTTATCTGTCGACTCCGAAAATTTGTCCGAAAAATGAAATCTCTCACATTTCAGAGACACCGACATTTGGATCGGTTGTTTTTAAAAACAATTGCAAACAAAATCTCTAGAGCTTTGCGAAACACACCACACTGAAAAGAATTTATGAAACTGAAATACAAATCCCTGTGCAAGGCTGAAACGTAAATTGGCTTGCTCGCGATTTTTGACAATACAACAACCACTTTTTATTACCCCCAATAAAACAAAACAACAAACACACAGCAAATGCTCGAGTTTCGGCTTCGACGCGTACCGTCATAAAAGTGTTCATTTTGCTAAGATTTTTGACTTCAGTAGCGTTTTGTACACTGTGTGAAAAGTTTTGATGCGTTTTGATGCATTTTGATCTTTACCACACAATAAGAGTTCGACTTACAAAATAAAATATATTAGAACTTCTTTTAGTTTATAATTGTTTTGGCTCATCAAAACCAACAACAACCACACAGATCTTTCGTCACGGCGCACAGAGTCATAAAAGTGTTCATTTTGCTATAATTTATGAAAACAGATTTTGTGAAAACTTTAAGGGCTACCACAAATTCATTTTTTCTCAGTTTGTCTGGCCACCTAACCCATTTGTATGGAGCAGGGCTGCCAGACAAACTAAAAAATTCAACGGAATTGTGGAAAACCTAATAGGTTTCGATAACATTATTTGGCCACACTTGGTGTTTATTATACACCAGTGGTGGGCACAGCCTCGCACGCGTGCAAATCAGCTGTTCGATTTACCAATACACACGCAACCCCGAACGCAACGAACAGAGCGAAACCAGTAGCAGTCAGAACGTCGAACGGGGAGGTTATGCGCGCGCTTTCCTTAAAAAGCAACAAATATGCACTGCGAGACATCGTTGAGAAGCTCTACTTGAAATAAAAATGATTTAATTGCTTTAAGTTTGTAATGCAAACTCCAATTCTCAATGTGTGACCACAGAGTTGGACACTATTTCGATTTTTAAGTTAAGTGGCGTTAATTGGGTTGTCATAGTAGAAAGAGAATACCTAAAAAACGAAATATTGCATGAACTTAATTTTTTCTCAGTGCAGTTCAAAATCATTTTGAGACATCGAGCGACCTGGTTGTGCTCTCGTTGAAGGCAAGATGTGCACTGAACTGCACTGAGAAAAAATTAAATTCATGCAATATATCGTTTTTTAGGTATTCTCTTTCTACTACTGCGAGGCTGTGCCCACCATTGTTATACACTGTGTCTTGTTATGAACCGACTTATCTATCGCAGTCAAATATCGATTTCCCGGCTAACTATCGGTTTACTCAGGGATGAGTATGACCATCGATACTTGGCGAGTCGGGTAACAATAATTTATATTTTTACTAATCGGAATCAAACGCAGACTTTGGTCTCATAACACCTTCACGGACAACTGCTGGCAAGGATTAGGTGAATCGATGTCAGCATCCTCCTCAACGACGCCCTCCCAACCTATAGTCGGCTTTCGATAGTCTGTGCCGACTCCCTAATTCCTAACTTTATCCAACCTCACCAAATACCCATCTCACCCGAATAAATAAATTAATTACTCATTTTTAAAATACGTTATAATATTTAATTATAAATAATAATTATCATTATTCCTAACATTTTTAATTATTAATTAAATATTTCGATATATCGTCCTCGTTCTCTAACATTCAGCATATATCACACCTAGCAAAATTACGGAATACCCTTAACAATAAATGTAAACAAAATACTAATTCTAACAATCTGGCAACCCCACAATCGCTGGTGGCGCAAGCAATTTAAATGCGGAAAAATTCACAATATGTGCAAATTATTGCTTAATATCCGGGTAAATGTTAATATTAAATGTAAATAATGTAATATGCATGTATGTTGTTGTATGTGTAGTGTGTGTATATATAAATATAATGTATTATGTGTTTACAGCAATAAATATGGCCTTCCCTAACCAAAAGCGCTTTTGTTGGTCAGAGGGGAGGGGCACGGACAATGGCAAGATTAAAAATCGATTTTTTTTTAAACAGTATAAATTTGGTTTTAACTTTTATTTTCGAACTGAAGTATATATATTTTTTTTGTACAATTCATCATTTATCATTATTTATAAAAAAAACATAATTTAGAACAAAAATAAAAATAAACAAAGGAAAATAATAACATAACTAAAATTAAAAAACTCATGAGACCCAATTTAAGATGATGTGAATTACAAATTAAAGCTCGCTTTAAATAGAAAAAGGAAAATAATAACATAATTAAAAATAAAAAACACATGATATTTAATGGTGTGGGATGTTAATCCCTAGACATAAGTACTCCTTTAGCAGCACCAGATTTTTTAAAAAATCGATTTTTTTAAAAAATCGTTTTTTGTCCAACCAAAGAATAAAAAAATCGATTTAAATCGATTTAAAAAAAATCGGTCCCAGCACTAGTGTGTAGTGACAATTCAAATACAGGAATTCGATTACTTATAGGAACAGTATTAATTCTATGAAGTCTGGCTCGTCTGGATTCTGGCTACTAATGCGGGCAACCGCTCGCCGTGGCAGCAACTGGACGGTAACAACTGGTTGGTGGAAGGCTGAGACGAGTGCGGGCTGACGGTAGTGGCACTTGGCGCGCATAGGGCATAGAGATGCGCCAAGTGACTCGCAGGGACGAACTCACTCTGATGACTATGCCTGAGTATGTTGGTGTGTATGCTGCCCGTGGATCGATTGTCTGTGGGTGATGCAGCGCTGTGTGTTGCTGTGCTGTTGATCTGCTGTGCGCGTTTCGTGTGTGTGAATTGCGGTTGTGTGGCGGTAAAATTCTGTTATATGCCGAAAGCTTCAAAAAAAAAAAAAAAAAAAACCCCAAATAGCGGGTAATTTATCAAGAATTTAGAAAAAAAAATTAATTTGGGGACTCAAATAGTTTAATTTTAAAAAATCTTTAAAGTTTGTATAGAAAATTGCTATTTTTTGTTGTTGCTTTTTGAAACTTGTCACTATTACAGCTCGTTTACCAACACTGTTTTTGTGATATGAATCCGATTTTGAACCAATTGAACTGTAAGATTTTTTGGAATGTTTACCAACACTGCTTCGTAGCTTTCCTGTGAATTTTAAACCTTAATTTGAAAATAATTATCTCTTTTAAAAAATATTGGGGCCCTGAAAAGGGCCGATTTGGTGACACAGTGACATGTGACAAAGTGACATAAAGTCACCTTAGACTTCATCGTCATCACCGCCGTCATCGTCTTCCTAAAGGGTGGGGGGAATATATAAAAGAGCCGAAAGCAAAAATAAATTTAAAAAAATCGTAATTAAAGCGCAGCATTTTTTTCCTTTCTTCAACATACCACAGAGAACCTTACATCTTCATTAATTACAGAAACAGTAGATGGATTATAAAGTTGCCCTATGGCCATGAAAATCTCATGAATTCGGCTGGGGATGTCTCTATATGTCTTTTTAAATTGGAACTTTGCCAGGTAGCCAATATAGTGCTCCTTTCTTCGTCCATAACTTGGGATCTCGCCGCGCATGTCCCGCCACAGTCTTTCAATATTTTGAGTGTGTGCCCCACTGTCTGGATCAACAAAGTTTTTAGAGTGGTTAACTGTTTGGTGGTTGAATCCTTCTTCCTTCAAACAATTATACGCCTTCCAACAATCGGACATGATGGTGGTTCCATCAGCTATCCGTTCCTTTATTATGGTTAGCAATGTTGCCGAGTCCCGGCATTTCACTGGCTGAATTAAAAAGGCGCCACTATCCCTTTCTATTCCTCCGAACATCCAATCATCCGTAACCACTCGTCCACAGTTATATTTCCTTTTTCCCACTTTTGCCTCGTCTATCTCTACTATTTTTCCTGGGCCTCCGATAGTAGGACGACTATTTGTTATGATCCAGTCTATGTAGACCTCGCGGAGAAAGCTTCTCCAGTCAGTCACAGATTGACGACACCAGCCTAGTTCAGAAAGAAGAGCTTCTGTTTCGGATTTTAGCCCGACAGAATCATACACAACAAAGTTGCATATGTCTTCTATCTGCAGCCTCGATCCGGCGAAAAATGTGTTCACGCGTACACTCTCTTGAAAGCTGCACTGAGCTCTAATTTTCTTCTTCTTTCCTATCTGCTGTGCAATCGACGCTCTGCAACTAAAAAAAAACGATGCCCCGTTACGTGACGAAATCATGGACGTTGCACCACATTTTGGACAAATCCGTTCACGTAAAATCACATTGTGATTTCGTAAGAACTCAAGCAATTGGTCATTGCTAAATTTATGGAATTTAATCATTGATAAATTGAAGCCAGTGCACGACATTTTGCTGACAAATAATTTTTGACAGTTTCCCGTTATAAATAGTGTTGGTAAACATGATATTAATCGGACAGTTCCGATTCGGAATCAAATTACATAAAAAGTGTTGGAAAACGGCTGAAAAGAGTGAAAAGTTCCACAAAGCAACATCAAAAAAGTTCATTTTTATTGGAATTTTCAAATATTTTTTAAAATTAAACTATTTGAGTCCCCAAATTAATTTTTTTTTCTAAATTCTTGATAAATTACCCGCTATTTTGGGTTTTTTTTTTTTTTTTTTTTTGAAGCTTTCGGCATATAACAGAATTTTACCCTCTTATCTAAAAGCATAAAGCTTTTATGTTGTGGTCGACGCTGATTCGTTGCTGGCCGATAGGTGGCGCTAGCAACAGCTGGTGGACTATCGATAGCTTAGCGCCGACCATAACAGTCTATTAAAAATTGTCCAAAAAGAGTATAATGTGTATGCCAGAATGTATGATCAGGTTCAACAGCCGAGTCGATTGAGCCATGTCCGTCTGTCTGTATGGTAAATGCAAAGTAAATTTCGATTTGACATTCAAAACGATGTATCGATTAGCATACTAAATGCGGCATGTAATTATTAACGATTTTCAAAAAATCCAGTCTATTAAGCTTTCATAATAGTATTTTGATAAAACAATTATTTATTTAATGATTATTTTTTAATGTAAATCAGCTTCATTACAGAACATTTAACAGCTGCTTAGCAAATTTGATGTGTTGCAGTCCTGGGCTTAGTTTACTTTGGTTTTAACAAAAGAAAAATTTATACAGAAAAAAATATTTTATTTAAACCATTATATTAACACAGCCTGTTAGCAGCAGCTTTGGCATCTGTTAAACAAATTATATGTTTAAGATTTGAGATTTTGTGCGAGATTAACAAAACGAATAACAATGATAATGCAGCATAGCAAAAAATAACAAAAATGCAATTTTGTAAATTTTATTTTTGATTTTAAAAAGAATAAATAAAAAAAAAAATAATAAAATAAAAATTAAAAAAAAAATGAAAAAAGTCTGCTGGAATTCGAACCGCGGACCTCGATTTTGACGCACTTGTAGGTCGATTTTGGCATACCGCCTTATCCCACGAAAAATTATCTTAAGTTTATTGTTGCCAAGTTTCAAGCATGTAACTACAGTGGTTCGGACTGTACAATGCTAAATCAGTTGGACAAAGAACTTTATATATATAGACTAGTGGGGTCCGCCCCCTGCTCGCTTCGCTCGCGAAATTGAAACGTGAAAAAGAGGAGCACGTCTTATATTTTTCTTGAATAAACTTTTTGTCAATTATTATCAGTTATTAGTTATTTGAGAAAAATTTAAAATTTTTGGTTGTTGGAAATTTCCTGCTGAATGTTATAAGTAGCAAAAAATGTATATGTCGGAGTTATTGGATTTGAACCCATTATTAAGATTGAAGGATTAATGTCTCGTTTTAAATCAGCGGTGGGCACAGAATTTGCAGTCGCGAGCACTACAACAACATTTACAACAAACACAACTTCTAAAGTCATAAATTAAAGCAAAATGAACACTTTTATGACTCTGTGCGCCGCGACGAAAGATCTGTGTGGTTGTTGTTGGTTTTGATGAGCCAAAACAATTATACACTAAAAGAAGTTTTTATTAATCTTATTTTGTAAGTCGAACTCTTATTATGTGGTAAAGATCAAAATGCATCAAACGCATCAAAACTTTTCACACAGTGTACAAAACGCTACAGATGTCATAAATCTTAGCAAAATGAACACTTTTATGACGGTCAGCGTCGCAGCCGAAACTCGAGCATTTGCTGTGTGTTTGTTGTTTTGTTTTATTGGGGGTAATAAAAAGTGGTTGTTGTATTGTCAAAAATCGCGAGCAAGCCAATTTACCGTTGCGAGCAACGCGAGTACCGCGAGCAAGGGCTTGCCCACCGCTGTTTTAAATTATAGAGCGAAGCGAGTCTCTGCGTGTGTCGTGCCGAAAGACCAATTGTAAAGTCATCCTCTTTGACACCTTATTGCCAAGTCATCACCTTTGACACTCACACCAGAGCCTCACTCGATGACAGCTTCTGCTGTCATCCCACTCTAGCAGTGTTAATTCTGTCCAACACTAGTAAGACTCACAATACTAGTTATCGCCAGCAAAGTAGGCCGCGCAATATGAATTATGCCATCTCCGACATATATAATATAACATTTTTTGAAAGAGAAGCGAATAATACCGCTGCCAGCTGCCCCTGCAATTGGACTCTGGAAAAAATCCAGATTTGGCGGGAAAATTCTAGATTCTAGAATTCTAGTGAATCTGAGTCTTTGGTTGAGATACCTTAAAAAACAAAAAAAAAAAACTTAGTGTGAGCCCGATTGTTCCTGTGACTGCTATATTATATAGTAATGCGATTTTGACCAAATTGTAAAAAATCTTTATATTAAAAAAAAATTAATAAAATTTAATAAAGAAAAAAAATTTTGCCTGGTGTGGGAAATGAGCCCGTGCTTCCCAGCAGTTGGGTCTAACACACCATCCTCTGCACTATTGCACCTCAAGTAAATGTATTAATTTGTTTTGTCAACTCGATTTTAAAAAAGCCATGATCAAGCAAGATTCGAGCCCGGAGCTACTGCTTCTGAATCTAGCAGACCATCCTCTGCACCACTTTGCCACTGGATGCTACGACTGACCAAATTTAACTACACTGCAAACACATGTAAACAGAAAATAAATATATGGGAACTTTGACCTTTAATTTAACGCACTTTCAGGTCGATTTTAGAAAAATCCCGCCTTATCTTCCAATAAAATTATCATAAGAATATTGTGGCAAAGTTTCAGGGTCTTACGTCAAAACGTTTGGCCTATACAATGCAAAATCAGTCAGTTGGACTTACAACTTTATATATATTACAATCTTAAAAAAAACGTGAAATTTTAATAAATTTAAATTAAAATTTTATAAATTAAATAAAATTAATTAATTGATTTATAAATTAAAATTTTACTAATTAAATTAAATAAAATTGCATTAAATTCACTTAACTTACTTTTGTCAAATTAAATTAAAAGTGGGACCTAAGGAACATAAAAAAGCAATGGCGACTCAAGAGGATCTTAAATCAAAAATTAAGGGCCCATCAGGAATATTCTTCGAATCAAGAAACAATTGGATACAGGAGGCTTAGCGGTCAAATTAATAGCACTTAAGTGCAGATTGGCAATCTTAAATAAACATATAGAAAAGGCAAGTCAATTGCAGGTAAAGATTGGCGAATTGAATGATGAAGATGATGATGGTGCAGAATTAGAATAACTTTGTGTTCTGACAAAAGCTGAACTGTTGTCTTTAAATACTGCTCTTAAAACGTCTAGTGCGTACAATGTGACAGTATCTGCTTCTGCTTCTGACTCCTCTCGGTCTCGTCTCCCAAAGTTATCGTTGCCGCTGTTAAGGGCGAAATATTCCGAGTGTAAAAATTTCATCGGGCTTTTTGAGAAGTCGGTTCAAAACTATAATTCGATTCCAGTAATAGAAAAGTTCAACCTCTTGATCTCTTGTTTATCAGGTTCAGCTCTAGGAACTATAACAGCATTTCCAGTCACCGAGGAAAATCTTGGGAAGGCAAAAGCAGATTTAACAGACGTTTATGACAACGACCACATTATTTTCAATAACCGAATTTCATCATTGTTAATTCTGCCAAAGATGTCATCACCGTGAGCATCAGCTTTACGAAGCCTTATCGAAACAGTATCATTGCTGTCAATTGGCGATGATACAAAGATCACAAATTCTATGTTGATTTATCTCGTTATGAACAACGTGGATACAGTGACCAAGAGCGCAAGATATGAGAGGCTTCAGCTATGGGAAGACTGTCGGAAGGTTTTGAATCGCAGATATCAGAAGATGTCTGCTGACGAGTCTGCCAAACCAGTACCAGAAGAGAAGCCAAACCAACTAACCAAGACATAATCGCTTCTCATTTTCGTGTTATACAACTCAAACCTCGTCGGAAGTGCCTAAATGTGTGTTTTGTAATTCAGAAGGTCATTCAATAGGAAATTGTGCTTCGTTCTCCTCTTTATCAGTCGCACAAAGGTTTGAATTGGCGAAATCAACTCCCTTATGTATAAACTGTCTCAAAAGGGGTCATTCTTTTGCAAAGTGCAAAACAGCAAAGTGTCGAGTTTGTAGTCGTTCCCATCATACGCTCCTCCACAGATATACAGCTGTTAGTGACAGTCCAGCGCTACCACCACCGCCAAATACTATAACTTCCAGTCCAGATCATCCTTCCACGTCACATTCAATGCATGCGACGACATTACAGAAGGTAATATTGGCTACTTCTATCGTTAGTGTTCAAACAAAAAGCGGCGAACACATAACTAACTTTGTGACTGAGGAGCTTGCACAACGATTGCAGATACGTAGGAAAGATTCATGTATCAGCTTGCTAGGAATTGGTGAAGTCAATTCTCAAGTCAAGAAAACAATACATACGGTGGTGAAGTTGCGAGTAAGCTGCTGCGAGTTTTCAGCCGATTTCTGAAATTTGAAATCAATTTCGAGTCGCAGTCTGACCACACAGTCAACGTGAGCAGTTGTAAACCACAAAAAATAGACATGTTGATAAGAGCTGAAACATTTTTCGAACTGCTATCTATCGGTCAGATAAAGAAAGGACCAAATTGTCCGACTTTAAAAAATACCCTTCTTGGTTGGATTGTGTCTGTCAAACTCGTCGGACAGCCAAGAAAAAGTGGTCAATTTAAGTTGTCAAGAGAATTTTGGTCACTGGAAAGCCTCCCATCTCAAAAAATGGTTATGTCCCCAGAACAACAGTTGTGTAAGAAGCACTTCGCCAACCATGTGATAGTTCTATCATCACGACGTTTTGAAGTAAGGCTGCCGTTTAAATCTGATCCTAAGGTGTTGGCTGTTCATTTGAAGTTGCCAAACGACGGTTCTTGTCGCTCGGGAGAAGATTAGCCCGAGATGATTAGTTAAGGAGAGTGTATATGGAATTCATGGAAAATACATTACAATCGTTAGAGCACATGACAGAAATTGATGGTAAGATTCCTAACACACCCCACTATTTCATCCGCATCAGTGCGTTGTGCGACCTCAAAGTACGTCCACAAAATTGCGAGAATTGAATAAAATACTGATGGTCGGCCCTACGATCCAGGAGGATCTGTATTCTACTCTACTCCGCTTCCGGTTAAATAAGTATGAGCTAACCGCGGATGTTAAAAAGATGTATCGCCAAGTAATGGTGAATAAAGCGGATAGACAGTTTCAGCTTATAGTTTGGAGGAGAGATCCGTCAGAGTCTTTGAGAATTTTTGCATTAAATACTGTTACATACGGCACATCGCCAGCTCCGTTCCTTGCTCTTGTGTTTGAAAAAGTTGAGTGAGACTGCTCATGTCTCTTACCTAAAAGCATAAAGCTTTTATGTTGTGGTCGACGCTGATTCGTTGCTGGCCGATAGGTGGCGCTAGCAACAGCTGGTGTGTGGCGGTCTGGCAACACAGCATCTAACGGAAAAAGATCGAACTAAACTTATCGAAAGGATTTTCGATAATATTAATGGAGATTCACGACTTGAACTTGATCATCTCTGGCGTCAACATCTTCCGCTTGCTGTGAATTGAATATATACAATAAAGATTTAAATACTAATAATAAAATAGCAAACTGTCATTCTCATTTGCTATAGTGGTGACCCCGACGTGATCTAATCACGCTTACATTGATTTTTTCAAGACCGCTGTGCAAATTTTGCAGACAGGCAGAAAAACTCATGCGCACACTTACACACTGTGAGACGACGCGCCGCGACGCTACACATACATATAAGTAGTGACGCGCAATTACACAATTGCAAGAAATAGAAAATAAGACGCAGTTTATGAAAAATCATCGTTACGATTTACGATCATTAAAACCAAAACGTTTGGATTTTGAAGAGGAAGTCTCTCAAAACGCCTCTAACATGCCGGATAATGAACTTGCGGATCGAATTCGGGAGCTTCAAAACCAACTAGAATCCCTACAATTTGGCTTATCCTCAGTGCAAACTGCGCATGTTGCAACGATGCCTCGCACAATTCGCCTTCCAAAATTCTCTAGCAACAACCCACACCTGTGGTTTGCGCAGATTGAAGGTGCATTTCGCCTACATGGTGTCATCAACGATGCTGATAAATTTGATTATACCACCGTCAATTTGGATACTGAGTTCGCCGTGGTCATCGAAGATTTACTCACACATCCACCGGCTACCGACAAGTATGAAACTGTCAAGGCACGTTTACTCGATAAATTTGCCGAGTCACCAGAGTCGAAACTGCGTCGATTACTACAAGGCGGAGAGACCACAGGATTGAAACCATCAGAAATCCTGTCTCATATGCGGCGTTTGGCTCCAGAGTCCAGCAGCGAGCCCATAATTCGAAGCTTGTTCCTTTCGCAGATGCCGCAGAATATCCGACCAACATTGACTATCTGGGAGGAAAATGATTTGGAAAAGCTAGCAAAAATTGCAGATAAGATGCTAGAAACAATCGGCGCAAATACTTCTTTTGCCATCGGTTCAAATGCTGCACAGCCAGCGGGAACATCAGTAGCTGCTATTTCCTCATCCGACACTCTTAAGGATGTAGCCAGAGCCTTACGTACTCTAGAAAAGAAGGTTGATACTCTTCAGAATGATTTCAAACGCCGTCAATCAAACAATCGTTCTCGCAGCAATACACGTGGATCGTCTCCACGCCAACCAACTGCTCAGTCGCCAACTGCATCTCCTACTAGCGCGGATGATAAGCTGTGTTTCTACCATTATACGTTTGGGGACAATGCGAAGAAGTGCAAGTCTCCATGTGCACACAAGCAGTCGTCAAACTAGTGCGGCTGCCGCCGGCAACGCTGGTCGGCGACAGCGAAACCAACAACAGCGACCACCCAATCCATCCAGCCATTATTTCAGAACGCCGTTTGTACATCACTGATTGTAGATCTCGCATCAGATTCTTAATAGACTCCGGATCTGTTGTATCTGTCATTCCACGCACGCTGTCTAGACAGAATATCAAACAAAGCAATCTTACATTGTATGCAGCGAATGGAACAGTGATTCCCACCTACGGTAACGCAGTAATGGATCTCAATCTTGGAATACGTCGCTGTCTTACTTGGCCCTTTATCGTCGCTGACGTCCAAGTACCTATAATTGGTGCAGATTTTTTGACCCAATTTCAGTTACTCATCGACCTTACAAACAAACGGTTAATCGATTCATCTACCGGACTCACATCTTTAGCTGGCGTTGCTGATACCGAACACTTTTCGATATCCACAGTTCATAATGTATCAAAATTCCACAGCCTCTTGCAGGAGTTTGTGGACGTCACAATGCCGACAAGGAAAACCACCAGCCAACATGAAGTTCGTCATTACATAGAAGTTACAGGTGCGCCAATTTCGGATCGACCACGTCGCCTGGCCGGCGAAAAACTCGCCATTGCTAAGGCTAAAGTCAACTTCCTAATAAAAGAAGGCATATGTCGACCTTCAAACAGTCCGTGGTCGAGCCCGCTTCACATGGTGAGCAAGAAAGATAGTGGCTGGAGATCATGTGGAGATTATCGCAAGCTCAACGCTGTAACTGTGCCTGATCGTTACCCAATCGCCCACATACACGATTTCACAGACAAATTACACGGGAAGAAAATATTCTCAACGCTTGATTTGGTAAAAGCCTATTACCAAATTCCCATGGCAGAGGATGACATTCAGAAGACAGCCGTTTGTACGCCGTTCGGACTAATTGAATTCATGTATATGCCTTTCGGTCTGAAAAACGCAACGCAGACTTTTCAAAGGTTCATGGACAATATATTTCGCGGCATTGATTTCGTATATTGCTACATTGACGATATACTCATCATGTCCACCACAATGGAAGAGCACGAACAACATCTACGAACCGTTTTGGAAATTCTGCGCAAACATGGCCTTTGCATAAATCTCAGCAAATGCCAACTCGCACAAACAGAGATTCAGTTTCTCAGCTACGTCATCAACGAGCACGACATTAGACCTCCTACCACACGCGTCGAGGCAATTCAAAACTATGAACGTCCAGCCACGATCAACCAGCTGGGTCGTTTCCTTGGAATTATAAACTACTACCGCCGATGCCTTCCTAATTCCTCACACATTCAAGCACCACTGTCAGAGTTGCTCAAGGGGGTTAAAAAGAATGATCAACGCCTGATCGCTTGGACATCTGATCGCATCGCTGCATTCGAGGAATGCAAACGCAGTGTCGCAAACGCAGCGCTTTTAGCTCATCCGCTTCCTACCGCAAAACTGGCTTTGGTATGTGATGCTTCCGACGTTGCTATTGGAGCCGCACTGGAGCAGCAAGTTGATGACTTCTGGCAACCAATCGGATTTTTCTCCAAGAAGATGAGCAGCACGGAACGAAATTATAGTACTTACGACAGGGAGTTGTTGTCTGTTTATGAAGCTATAAGATACTTCAAACATTTTCTCGATGGACGCGCTTTCATTATCAAAACTGATCATAAGCCACTCATCTATGCTTTTCGACAACGACCCGAAAAGGCATCACCACGGCAGATTAGACACTTAGGTTTTATTTCACAGTTCTCCACGGAGATTGTGCACGTCAAAGGCATCGACAACGTAGTTGCAGATGCTTTCTCCCGGCTCTGCACAATCAACATGCCTACAACTGTAAAGTTGCAGCTAATAGAGGAAGCTCAAGCCGTCGACTCCGAGCTAATTGAGTTGTTAGAAGGTACCACGTCATTAAAACTGCAAAAGGTCCGATATGACGACGACGTGTCGTTGTACTGTGATGTGTCAACAGGATATGTTCGCCCGTATGTACCCCATGCTCTCCGCAACAAGATGTTTTCCTTTTTCCATGGCCTTTCTCATCCAAGTGGACGCTCAACTCTTCAGCAGATCAAGCAGAAGTTTGTTTGGCCGTCAATGAATAAGGACGTCGTCAGTTGGTGCAGGAACTGCGTGCCTTGTCAACGGGCCAAAATAAACAAACATAACCATCTCACACCCGAGAAAATCGTCGTTCCAAATGGAAGATTTGACCATGTCCACATCGACATCGTCATTATGCCATTCCACAAAAACTACCGGTATTGCCTTACGATGATCGACAGATTTACTCGCTGGCCGGAAGCCATTCCGCTAACAAACATTACGGCTGAGACTGTAGCTGACGCTTTTTGGTCCCATTGGATCGCTCGATTTGGAACGCCCAAAACAATCACCACGGATCAGGGCACTCAGTTCGAATCTGCCATGTTCAAGGAACTCGCTCGCCTCGTGGGTAGTGAACACATTCATACTACTGCCTATCATCCACAGTCTAACGGACTGGTTGAGAGATGGCATAGATCATTTAAGGCAGCTATGATGTGCCACACAGATATTCCGTGGACACAACTTTTACCTGTTGTTCTACTAGGACTTCGCAAGTGCTACAAAGAGGACTTGCAGTCATCAGTGGCCGAAATGCTCTACGGAACTACAATTCGTCTACCTAACGAATTTTTTGACGACCTTGACACATTAAGCTCGTCAACATTCATCAGCAGTTTTCGAGAACACATGCGGAAAATTCGTCCAACACAAACTGCACATCATGCTGAACACAAGATGTTTCTTCTAAAGGGCATTGACAAATGCTCTCATGTTTTCGTCCGCACAGATGCCGTTAAGAAGCCACTAGAGCCTCCATACACTGGACCCTTTGAAGTGGTTAATCGAAACAGCGTCCGAGTCTATACATTAAAAATCGACAATAAGGAAGTAGCAGTATCCGTTGATCGGCTTAAGCCTGCATTTCTCGCCAAAGATGACATCCAAGCAGACTCACAATCTTCAACCAGCAACAAACCACGAACTTACGAAAGAAATCCACGAGTAGTCCACTTTTCTAAATCGTGACGTCGTCACTAGAGAGGGAGTACTGTGGCGGTCTGGCAACACAGCATCTAACGGAAAAAGATCGAACTAAACTTATCGAAAGGATTTTCGATAATATTAATGGAGATTCACGACTTGAACTTGATCATCTCTGGCGTCAACATCTTCCGCTTGCTGTGAATTGAATATATACAATAAAGATTTAAATACTAATAATAAAATAGCAAACTGTCATTCTCATTTGCTATAGTGGTGACCCCGACGTGATCTAATCACGCTTACATTGATTTTTTCAAGACCGCTGTGCAAATTTTGCAGACAGGCAGAAAAACTCATGCGCACACTTACACACTGTGAGACGACGCGCCGCGACGCTACACATACATATAAGTAGTGACGCGCAATTACACAATTGCAAGAAATAGAAAATAAGACGCAGTTTATGAAAAATCATCGTTACGATTTACGATCATTAAAACCAAAACGTTTGGATTTTGAAGAGGAAGTCTCTCAAAACGCCTCTAACATGCCGGATAATGAACTTGCGGATCGAATTCGGGAGCTTCAAAACCAACTAGAATCCCTACAATTTGGCTTATCCTCAGTGCAAACTGCGCATGTTGCAACGATGCCTCGCACAATTCGCCTTCCAAAATTCTCTAGCAACAACCCACACCTGTGGTTTGCGCAGATTGAAGGTGCATTTCGCCTACATGGTGTCATCAACGATGCTGATAAATTTGATTATACCACCGTCAATTTGGATACTGAGTTCGCCGTGGTCATCGAAGATTTACTCACACATCCACCGGCTACCGACAAGTATGAAACTGTCAAGGCACGTTTACTCGATAAATTTGCCGAGTCACCAGAGTCGAAACTGCGTCGATTACTACAAGGCGGAGAGACCACAGGATTGAAACCATCAGAAATCCTGTCTCATATGCGGCGTTTGGCTCCAGAGTCCAGCAGCGAGCCCATAATTCGAAGCTTGTTCCTTTCGCAGATGCCGCAGAATATCCGACCAACATTGACTATCTGGGAGGAAAATGATTTGGAAAAGCTAGCAAAAATTGCAGATAAGATGCTAGAAACAATCGGCGCAAATACTTCTTTTGCCATCGGTTCAAATGCTGCACAGCCAGCGGGAACATCAGTAGCTGCTATTTCCTCATCCGACACTCTTAAGGATGTAGCCAGAGCCTTACGTACTCTAGAAAAGAAGGTTGATACTCTTCAGAATGATTTCAAACGCCGTCAATCAAACAATCGTTCTCGCAGCAATACACGTGGATCGTCTCCACGCCAACCAACTGCTCAGTCGCCAACTGCATCTCCTACTAGCGCGGATGATAAGCTGTGTTTCTACCATTATACGTTTGGGGACAATGCGAAGAAGTGCAAGTCTCCATGTGCACACAAGCAGTCGTCAAACTAGTGCGGCTGCCGCCGGCAACGCTGGTCGGCGACAGCGAAACCAACAACAGCGACCACCCAATCCATCCAGCCATTATTTCAGAACGCCGTTTGTACATCACTGATTGTAGATCTCGCATCAGATTCTTAATAGACTCCGGATCTGTTGTATCTGTCATTCCACGCACGCTGTCTAGACAGAATATCAAACAAAGCAATCTTACATTGTATGCAGCGAATGGAACAGCGATTCCCACCTACGGTAACGCAGTAATGGATCTCAATCTTGGAATACGTCGCTGTCTTACTTGGCCCTTTATCGTCGCTGACGTCCAAGTACCTATAATTGGTGCAGATTTTTTGACCCAATTTCAGTTACTCATCGACCTTACAAACAAACGGTTAATCGATTCATCTACCGGACTCACATCTTTAGCTGGCGTTGCTGATACCGAACACTTTTCGATATCCACAGTTCATAATGTATCAAAATTCCACAGCCTCTTGCAGGAGTTTGTGGACGTCACAATGCCGACAAGGAAAACCACCAGCCAACATGAAGTTCGTCATTACATAGAAGTTACAGGTGCGCCAATTTCGGATCGACCACGTCGCCTGGCCGGCGAAAAACTCGCCATTGCTAAGGCTAAAGTCAACTTCCTAATAAAAGAAGGCATATGTCGACCTTCAAACAGTCCGTGGTCGAGCCCGCTTCACATGGTGAGCAAGAAAGATAGTGGCTGGAGATCATGTGGAGATTATCGCAAGCTCAACGCTGTAACTGTGCCTGATCGTTACCCAATCGCCCACATACACTATTTCACAGACAAATTACACGGGAAGAAAATATTCTCAACGCTTGATTTGGTAAAAGCCTATTACCAAATTCCCATGGCAGAGGATGACATTCAGAAGACAGCCGTTTGTACGCCGTTCGGACTAATTGAATTCATGTATATGCCTTTCGGTCTGAAAAACGCAACGCAGACTTTTCAAAGGTTCATGGACAATATATTTCGCGGCATTGATTTCGTATATTGCTACATTGACGATATACTCATCATGTCCACCACAATGGAAGAGCACGAACAACATCTACGAACCGTTTTGGAAATTCTGCGCAAACATGGCCTTTGCATAAATCTCAGCAAATGCCAACTCGCACAAACAGAGATTCAGTTTCTCAGCTACGTCATCAACGAGCACGACATTAGACCTCCTACCACACGCGTCGAGGCAATTCAAAACTATGAACGTCCAGCCACGATCAACCAGCTGGGTCGTTTCCTTGGAATTATAAACTACTACCGCCGATGCCTTCCTAATTCCTCACACATTCAAGCACCACTGTCAGAGTTGCTCAAGGGGGTTAAAAAGAATGATCAACGCCTGATCGCTTGGACATCTGATCGCATCGCTGCATTCGAGGAATGCAAACGCAGTGTCGCAAACGCAGCGCTTTTAGCTCATCCGCTTCCTACCGCAAAACTGGCTTTGGTATGTGATGCTTCCGACGTTGCTATTGGAGCCGCACTGGAGCAGCAAGTTGATGACTTCTGGCAACCAATCGGATTTTTCTCCAAGAAGATGAGCAGCACGGAACGAAATTATAGTACTTACGACAGGGAGTTGTTGTCTGTTTATGAAGCTATAAGATACTTCAAACATTTTCTCGATGGACGCGCTTTCATTATCAAAACTGATCATAAGCCACTCATCTATGCTTTTCGACAACGACCCGAAAAGGCATCACCACGGCAGATTAGACACTTAGGTTTTATTTCACAGTTCTCCACGGAGATTGTGCACGTCAAAGGCATCGACAACGTAGTTGCAGATGCTTTCTCCCGGCTCTGCACAATCAACATGCCTACAACTGTAAAGTTGCAGCTAATAGAGGAAGCTCAAGCCGTCGACTCCGAGCTAATTGAGTTGTTAGAAGGTACCACGTCATTAAAACTGCAAAAGGTCCGATATGACGACGACGTGTCGTTGTACTGTGATGTGTCAACAGGATATGTTCGCCCGTATGTACCCCATGCTCTCCGCAACAAGATGTTTTCCTTTTTCCATGGCCTTTCTCATCCAAGTGGACGCTCAACTCTTCAGCAGATCAAGCAGAAGTTTGTTTGGCCGTCAATGAATAAGGACGTCGTCAGTTGGTGCAGGAACTGCGTGCCTTGTCAACGGGCCAAAATAAACAAACATAACCATCTCACACCCGAGAAAATCGTCGTTCCAAATGGAAGATTTGACCATGTCCACATCGACATCGTCATTATGCCATTCCACAAAAACTACCGGTATTGCCTTACGATGATCGACAGATTTACTCGCTGGCCGGAAGCCATTCCGCTAACAAACATTACGGCTGAGACTGTAGCTGACGCTTTTTGGTCCCATTGGATCGCTCGATTTGGAACGCCCAAAACAATCACCACGGATCAGGGCACTCAGTTCGAATCTGCCATGTTCAAGGAACTCGCTCGCCTCGTGGGTAGTGAACACATTCATACTACTGCCTATCATCCACAGTCTAACGGACTGGTTGAGAGATGGCATAGATCATTTAAGGCAGCTATGATGTGCCACACAGATATTCCGTGGACACAACTTTTACCTGTTGTTCTACTAGGACTTCGCAAGTGCTACAAAGAGGACTTGCAGTCATCAGTGGCCGAAATGCTCTACGGAACTACAATTCGTCTACCTAACGAATTTTTTGACGACCTTGACACATTAAGCTCGTCAACATTCATCAGCAGTTTTCGAGAACACATGCGGAAAATTCGTCCAACACAAACTGCACATCATGCTGAACACAAGATGTTTCTTCTAAAGGGCATTGACAAATGCTCTCATGTTTTCGTCCGCACAGATGCCGTTAAGAAGCCACTAGAGCCTCCATACACTGGACCCTTTGAAGTGGTTAATCGAAACAGCGTCCGAGTCTATACATTAAAAATCGACAATAAGGAAGTAGCAGTATCCGTTGATCGGCTTAAGCCTGCATTTCTCGCCAAAGATGACATCCAAGCAGACTCACAATCTTCAACCAGCAACAAACCACGAACTTACGAAAGAAATCCACGAGTAGTCCACTTTTCTAAATCGTGACGTCGTCACTAGAGAGGGAGTACTGTGGCGGTCTGGCAACACAGCATCTAACGGAAAAAGATCGAACTAAACTTATCGAAAGGATTTTCGATAATATTAATGGAGATTCACGACTTGAACTTGATCATCTCTGGCGTCAACATCTTCCGCTTGCTGTGAATTGAATATATACAATAAAGATTTAAATACTAATAATAAAATAGCAAACTGTCATTCTCATTTGCTATAGGTGGACTATCGATAGCTTAGCGCCGACCATAACAGTCTATTAAAAATTGTCAAAAAAGAGTATAATGTGTATGCCAGAATGTATGATCAGGTTCAACAGCCGAGTCGATTGAGCCATGTCCGTCTGTCTGTATGGTAAATGCAAAGTAAATTTCGATTTGACATTCAAAACGATACTATCGATTAGCATACTAAATGCGGCATGTAATTATTAACGATTTTCAAAAAATCCAGTCTATTAAGCTTTCATAATAGTATTTTGATAAAACAATTATTTATTTAATGATTATTTTTTAATGTAAATCAGCTTCATTACAGAACATTTAACAGCTGCTTAGCAAATTTGATGTGTTGCAGTCCTGGGCTTAGTTTACTTTGGTTTTAACAAAAGAAAAATTTATACAGAAAAAAATATTTTATTTAAACCATTATATTAACACAGCCTGTTAGCAGCAGCTTTGGCATCTGTTAAACAAATTTTATGTTTAAGATTTGAGATTTTGTGCGAGATTAACAAAACGAATAACAATGATAATGCAACATAGCAAAAAATAACAAAAATGCAATTTTGTAAATTTTATTTTTGATTTTAAAAAGAATAAATAAAAAAAAAAATAATAAAATAAAAATTAAAAAAAAAATTAAAAAAGTCTGCTGGAATTCGAACCGCGGACCTCGATTTTGACGCACTTGTAGGTCGATTTTGGCATACCGCCTTATCCCACGAAAAATTATCTTAAGTTTATTGTTGCCAAGTTTCAAGCATGTAACTACAGTGGTTCGGACTGTACAATGCTAAATCAGTTGGACAAAGAACTTTATATATATAGACTAGTGGGGTCCGCCCCCTGCTCGCTTCGCTCGCGAAATTGAAACGTGAAAAAGAGGAGCACGTCTTATATTTTTCTTGAATAAACTTCTTGTCAATTATTATCAGTTATTAGTTATTTGAGAAAAATTTAAAATTTTTGGTTGTTGGAAATTTCCTGCTGAATGTTATAAGTAGCAAAAAATTTATATAATATAACATTTTTTGAAAGAGAAGCGAATAATACCGCTGCCTCTGCAATTGGACTCTGGAAAAAATCCAGATTTGGCGGGAAAATTCTAGATTCTAGAATTCTAGTGAATCTGAGTCTTTGGTTGAGATACCTTAAAAAACAAAAAAAAAATATTAAAACAATACTAAAACTTAGTGTGAGCCCGATTGTTCCTGTGACTGCTATATTATATAGTAACGCGATTTTGACCAAATTGTAAAAAATCTTTATATTAAAAAAAAATTAATAAAATTTAATAAAGAAAAAAAATTTTGCCTGGTGTGGGAAATGAGCCCGTGCTTCCCAGCAGTTGGGTCTAACACACCATCCTCTGCACTATTGCACCTCAAGTAAATGTATTAATTTGTTTTGTCAACTCGATTTAAAAAAAGCCATGATCAAGCAAGATTCGAGCCCGGAGCTACTGCTTCTAAATCTAGCAGACCATCCTCTGCACCACTTTGCCACTGGATGCTACGACTGACCAAATTCAACTACACTGCAAACACATGTAAACAGAAAATAAATATATGGGAACTTTGACCTTTAATTTAACGCACTTTCAGGTCGATTTTAGAAAAATCCCGCCTTATCTTCCAATAAAATTATCATAAGAATATTGTGGCAAAGTTTCAGGGTCTTACGTCAAAACGTTTGGCCTATACAATGCAAAATCAGTCAGTTGGACTTACAACTTTATATATATTACAATCTTAAAAAAAACGTGAAATTTTAATAAATTAAAATTAAAATTTTATAAATTAAATTAAATTAATTAATTGATTTATAAATTAAAATTTTACTAATTAAATTAAATAAAATTGCATTAAATTCACTTAACTTAATTTTGTCAAATTAAATTGAAAGTGGGACCTAAGGAACATAAAAAAGCAATGGCGACTCAAGAGGATCTTAAATCAAAAATTAAGGGCCCATCAGGAATATTCTTCGAATCAAGAATCAATTGGATACAGGAGGCTTAGCGGTCAAATTAATAGAACTTAAGTGCAGATTGGCAATCTTAAATAAACATATAGAAAAGGCAAGTCAATTGCAGGTAAAGATTGGCGAATTGAATGATGAAGATGATGATGGTGCAGAATTAAAATAACTTTGTGTTCTGACAAAAGCTGAACTGTTGTCTTTAAATACTGCTCTTAAAACGTCTAGTGCGTACAATGTGACAGTATCTGCTTCTGCTTCTGACTCCTCTCGGTCTCGTCTCCCAAAGTTATCGTTGCCGCTGTTAAGGGCGAAATATTCCGAGTGTAAAAATTTCATCGGGCTTTTTGAGAAGTCGGTTCAAAACTATAATTCGATTCCAGTAATAGAAAAGTTCAACCTCTTGATCTCTTGTTTATCAGGTTCAGCTCTAGGAACTATAACAGCATTTCCAGTCACCGAGGAAAATCTTGGGAAGGCAAAAGCAGATTTAACAGACGTTTATGACAACGACCACATTATTTTCAATAACCGAATTTCATCATTGTTAATTCTGCCAAAGATGTCATCACCGTGAGCATCAGCTTTACGAAGCCTTATCGAAACAGTATCATTGCTGTCAATTGGCGATGATACAAAGATCACAAATTCTATGTTGATTTATCTCGTTATGAACAACGTGGATACAGTGACCAAGAGCGCAAGATATGAGAGGCTTCAGCTATGGGAAGACTGTCGGAAGGTTTTGAATCGCAGATATCAGAAGATGTCTGCTGACGAGTCTGCCAAACCAGTACCAGAAGAGAAGCCAAACCAACTAACCAAGACATAATCGCTTCTCATTTTCGTGTTATACAACTCAAACCTCGTCGGAAGTGCCTAAATGTGTGTTTTGTAATTCAGAAGGTCATTCAATAGGAAATTGTGCTTCGTTCTCCTCTTTATCAGTCGCACAAAGGTTTGAATTGGCGAAATCAACTCCCTTATGTATAAACTGTCTCAAAAGGGGTCATTCTGTTGCAAAGTGCAAAACAGCAAAGTGTCGAGTTTGTAGTCGTTCCCATCATACGCTCCTCCACAGATATACAGCTGTTAGTGACAGTCCAGCGCTACCACCACCGCCAAATACTATAACTTCCAGTCCAGATCATCCTTCCACGTCACATTCAATGCATGCGACGACATTACAGAAGGTAATATTGGCTACTTCTATCGTTAGTGTTCAAACAAAAAGCGGCGAACACATAACTAACTTTGTGACTGAGGAGCTTGCACAACGATTGCAGATATGTAGGAAAGATTCATGTATCAGCTTGTGTTGGAAAATATACATCTAACGATTGATATCGATAGTTTTATCATGTAAGCAAAAGTGCTCTGCTTATATGTGATCTGGCAACGCTTGTATGTTGAGTTAGTTCCGACGAACTGCGAGTAAAGACTTCTTTCTCTGTACAAGCTGGTTGAAGTAACAAGACGTGTTTTAAGAGAAGAAAATATAATATACAAAAGTTGAATTCAAAACTAAAACAAATTGAGTACTTTATTGAACATCATATTGGAGGCTGTACAGACGGTGTATTGAGATTGCTGTTGCTGTTGGAGGAAAATTAAAGCTGCTGTTGGAATTTCGGGTTCTGGTGAAATCAAGTGACGCTTGCTGAAGAGTCACACGCACACATCTATAGATAGTGCGCATTTTCTAATAGGTTATGGGCCCAGACCACGCCATAACTACAGCTAAGTATCACTTTATTTTAATATTAAAAATAAAATATGGAGACAACCAACAAACGCAATATAAAGCCATTTAATGGAGAAAAATATTCCATCTGGAAATTTCGAATTAGGGCATTACTAAATGAAAAAGACGCGTTGAGGGTCATAGACCAAGAAGAAGAAGAGGATACGGTAGAATGGAATAAAATGGAGAAATGCGCTAAAAGTTTGATAATTGAGTATCTGAGCGACTCATTTTTAAGTTTTGCTAAAAGTGAATACACTGCAAAAGAGATATTGATAAATTTAGACTCAATCTATGAAAGAAAGAGTTTGGCGTCGCAATTGTCTATACGCAAGCAATTGCTATCTTTGAAACTTAAAGGAGATTCGCAGTTGATAAGCCATTTTACTTTATTTGACGAACTCATTGCCGAATTGCTATCGTCAGGGGCCAAAGTGGATGAAATGGACAAAGTGTCGCATTTATTGCTTACTTTGCCATCCTCGTATGATGGCGTCATTACGGCGATTGAAACGTTGGCAGAATATAATATAACTTTGGCCTTTGTTAAAAATCGATTATTGGATCACGAGGTCAAGTTAAAAAATATCGGCAAAGATACCAGTCTAAAGGTTATGCAGGCTATAAAAAAGGACAACAAATCTCAAAATTCCAATAAGAAAAATAGTAAATTTCAAACGAATAAAGTCTACAAGTCTCAGAAAAAATGTTTCCACTGTGGCAAGCTAGGTCACTTTAAAAAGGATTGCTTTGCTCTAAAAAGAGAGAAAGAGAAAAGTGGAAATGACAAACAGGCACAGATGACGTCTACACAAGTTCAGCCAAATCACCAAGCGATTGCATTTATGATGAAGCGAGCAAACAGCCAACATAATATTGGATTCTTATTGGATTCCGGCGCTTCTGATCATTTAGCCAACAATGAAAGTTTGTTTACAACCATCACTGAACTAAATGAACCTATTAAAATTGCCGTTGCCAAGAATGATGTGTTCATTTACGCAATTAAGAAAGGCACAGTGAAACTGTACACAGATTCAAATGAGAAAATTGAGCTCAAAGATGTCTTATACTGTCCCGATATCCCAGAAAACTTGATCTCAGTTAAGAAGATGCAGGAGGCAGGCCTTACAATTGTCTTTCACCCAGGAGGTGTAACTGTTAGAAAAGGTAACAAAGATATAATGATTGGAAATATTTTTGGAAATGTTCCAATAGTAAATTTCTTTTATGATAAATTGGCCTGTGTTGCAAATGCAAAGAAAATTAATAATTATAGTTTGTGGCATGAGAGACTAGGCCATATGAGTAAGGGAAAATTCTTAGAACTAAAAGCAAAAGATATGTTTGATGATACAAATTTATTAAACAACATACAGCCCGAAAATGAGTTGTGTGAAGCCTGTGTTAAGGGGAAACAGGCAAGATTGAGCTTTGAAAAGTTTAAAAATAAAGATCATATAAAGCGACCATTATTTGTTGTACATTCTGATGTGTGTGGTCCAATTACACCATCTACTGTTAATCACAAGAATTATTATGTAGTATTTATTGACGAGTATACGCATTATTGCGTAACATATCTGTTAAGTTATAAGTCTGATGTTTTTGCTGTATTCCAAGACTATGTCGCAAAAAGTGAAACACTGTTTAATTTAAAAATGGTTAACTTATATATAGATAATGGCAGAGAGTATCTATCAAATGAAATGAAAGAATTTTGTGTTCAAAAAGGCATAAGTTACCACTTAACGGTTCCACATACTCCACAACAGAATGGTGTATCCGAAAGGATGATTAGATCTATAACGGAAAAAGCTCGTGCTTTAGTTATAGGGGGCAAGATCCAGAAATCTTTCTGGGGTGAAGCTGTGCTAACAGCCACATACTTGATTAATAGAAGCCCAACTAATGCATTACGTGAATGTAGAAAAACACCATATGAAATGTGGCACAGTAAAAAGCCATGTCTCAAGTATTTGAAAGTTTTTGGTTCGACAGTATACGTCCTTAATAAAACTAGAAAGAGAAAGTTTGATGACAAATCTTGGAAAGGTATACTTGTCGGGTATGAACCAAATGGATATAAAATATGGGATGTGGAGAATAAAAGATTTGTTATTGCAAGGGATGTTGTGTTTGATGAATCAAACAGGGAAATGTCTAGAGCTGTGGTTGTTGATAACAACATAGATGTCCACAATCAAGTGGAAAATATTGAACCGATTTTTCAAGACTCTGGTCTAATGGAAACTGAAAATGTTCAAGAAGAGTCTGATAAAGTAGTATCAGAAGTACAGCCTAGTGAAGTGGAAAATGAAATAGAAAATGCCGAACTAGAAATATCTGGTGTTATATCTGAAAATGAGCCTAGTGACTCTGATATACACATAAGAAGAAGCGATAGATTAAAAGAAAAGCCTAAATTGTCATATAGAGATATGATTAAAAATTGTGTTATGCATGCACAAACTTCTATTGGTACTGCTCCAATATCATTTGATGAAATTAATAATAGAAGTGATAAAGTTCAGTGGAGAGAGGCTATTAAAGATGAGCTTAATTCTCATGAAATTAATAATACCTGGTCACTGGAAGATATGCCTAAAAACAAGAATATAGTTGATTGTAAATGGATCTTTACAATAAAACAAAATGAATTTGGTAAACCAGTAAAATATAAAGCAAGACTAGTAGCACGTGGATTTACACAGGAGTATTTAATAGATTACGATGAGACATTTTCTCCTGTGGCTAGAATTTCAAGTTTTAGACTCATAATGTCTTTTTCAAACCAATACGGCCTGAGAGTGCATCACATGGATGTGAAAACTGCCTTTTTAAATGGTAATTTAAAGGAGGAAATATATATGAGAGTTCCTCAAGGGCTGACTTGTAATAGCAGCAAAGTATGTAAATTGAATAAAGCAATTTATGGTCTCAAGCAGGCAGCTAGATGTTGGTTTGATGTTTTTGAAAAAGCCTTGAAAGATACTGGGTTTGCAAATTCACCTGTTGATAGATGCATATATATTCTTGATAAAGGTAATATTCTGAAAAACATATATGTTTTGCTATATGTAGATGACGTGGTTATATGTACACAGAACGTTCAGACAATGAACAAATTCAAGTCATATTTAATGAGCAAGTTTCAAATGACAGATTTAATGGAAATCAAATATTTCATTGGTATTAAGATTGACAGAACAGATAATCAATTGGAATTGAGTCAATCAGCTTATATTAAAAATGTTCTATTAAAGTTTGATATGGACCAGTGTAACCCTGTTAACTCTCCACTTCCAACTAAACTAAATTTCGAGTTATTAAACTCAGATGAAAGGGACAATGCTCCTTGTCAGAGTTTGATTGGATGTCTTATGTATGTAATGCTATGTACAAGACCAGATCTGAGCATATCCGTGAATATGTTAAGTCGATACAGTCAAAAGAATAATAGAGAGCTTTGGCTGTGTTTAAAAAGGGTTTTGAGGTATCTGAAAGGAACTATCGATTTAAAATTAACATTTACTAAAACCGAGAAGTATGACAACTTCTTTGTTGGATTTGTAGACTCAGATTGGGGCGGAAGTCAAGTGGACAGGAAAAGTACGACAGGATATTTATTTAAAATGTTTGAAACAAACCTAATATGCTGGAGTACTAGAAAACAGAATTCAGTAGCAGCTTCATCAACAGAAGCCGAATACATGGCATTGTTTGAAGCTGTTAGGGAAGCTTTATGGCTAAAATCTTTATTAGAAAGTTTACATATAAAGTTAGAGCAACCTATTAAAATCCATGAAGATAATCAGGGCTGTATTAGTATAGCCAATAATCCCTCTTGTCACAAGCGTTCAAAACATATAGACATAAAATATCATTTCTCACGTGAACAAGTTGAAAATAAACTAATAAAACTTGAGTATATTCCTACAGATCATCAGCTAGCGGACATGCTTACAAAACCCCTACCAGCACCGCGCTTTGTGCAACTAAGAAAGCATCTTGGTCTAACCGATTAATAGACTGATGGAAGCAGATTAACTATACCACGATTTTTATAATTTAAACATAAAGTATTCTATCACATTTAAAATTGGATTTTTGTGATCTTGAAATAATTTGTATTTGATAAGTTTGTTAACTACTGAACAAACTATGTATTAGATTCTTATTGATATAATTTGAAATTTAAAAATTTAATTTTTGTGATTTTGATTACCAAATTCTGAAATAATTTGTATTTTATAAGTTTGTTAACTGAAGATACTATTAATTGCGTATTAATTTAATTTGACATTTAAAATTGAATTTTTGTAATTTTGATATTATTGCCAAAGTCTAGAATAATTTCAATTTGATAAGTTTGCTGACTGAAGATATGCTTAATTTAATTTTGTCAATTTTAATTTTGTCATTTAAAATTTTGTTATTATTTTGAGATTGATCTAATTGGGTTTTACTGGGTTTCCCCAATTCATGCAACAAATGTTGGATCAATGTGCACTCCCAGAGAAAATTCGACTTGTTACTTCAATTATGAATATTATGTATAAATTTAAAATTTATAAGCAAAGCTCTTTTGAGGAGGTGTGTTGGAAAATATACATCTAACGATTGATATCGATAGTTTTATCATGTAAGCAAAAGTGCTCTGCTTATATGTGATCTGGCAACGCTTGTATGTTGAGTTAGTTCCGACGAACTGCGAGTAAAGACTTCTCTCTCTGTACAAGCTGGTTGAAGTAACAAGACGTGTTTTAAGAGAAGAAAATATAATATACAAAAGTTGAATTCAAAACTAAAACAAATTGAGTACTTTATTGAACATCATATTGGAGGCTGTACAGACGGTGTATTGAGATTGCTGTTGCTGTTGGAGGAAAATTAAAGCTGCTGTTGGAATTTCGGGTTCTGGTGAAATCAAGTGACGCTTGCTGAAGAGTCACACGCACACATCTATAGATAGTGCGCATTTTCTAATAGCTTGCTAGGAATTGGTGAAGTCAATTCTCAAGTCAAGAAAACAATACATACGGTGGTGAAGTTGCGAGTAAGCTGCTGCGAGTTTTCAGCCGATTTCTGAAATTTGAAATCAATTTCGAGTCGCAGTCTGACCACACAGTCAACGTGAGCAGTTGTAAACCACAAAAAATAGATATGTTGATAAGAGCTGAAACATTTTTCGAACTGCTATCTATCGGTCAGATAAAGAAAGGACCAAATTGTCCGACTTTAAAAAATACCCTTCTTGGTTGGATTGTGTCTGTCAAACTCGTCGGACAGCCAAGAAAAAGTGGTCAATTTAAGTTGTCAAGAGAATTTTGGTCACTGGAAAGCCTCCCATCTCAAAAAATGGTTATGTCCCCAGAACAACAGTTGTGTAAGAAGCACTTCGCCAACCATGTGATAGTTCTATCATCACGACGTTTTGAAGTAAGGCTGCCGTTTAAATCTGATCCTAAGGTGTTGGCTGTTCATTTGAAGTTGCCAAACGACGGTTCTTGTCGCTCGGGAGAAGATTAGCCCGAGATGATTAGTTAAGGAGAGTGTATATGGAATTCATGGAAAATACATTACAATCGTTAGAGCACATGACAGAAATTGATGGTAAGATTCCTAACACACCCCACTATTTCATCCGCATCAGTGCTTTGTGCGACCTCAAAGTACGTCCACAAAATTGCGAGAATTGAATAAAATACTGATGGTCGGCCCTACGATCCAGGAGGATCTGTATTCTACTCTACTCCGCTTCCGGTTAAATAAGTATGAGCTAACCGCGGATGTTAATAAGATGTATCGCCAAGTAATGGTGAATAAAGCGGATAGACAGTTTCAGCTTATAGTTTGGAGGAGAGATCCGTCAGAGTCTTTGAGAATTTTTGCATTAAATACTGTTACATACGGCACATCGCCAGCTCCGTTCCTTGCTCTTGTGTTTGAAAAAGTTGAGTGAGACTGCTCATGTCTCTTACCTAAAAGCATAAAGCTTTTATGTTGTGGTCGACGCTGATTCGTTGCTGGCCGATAGGTGGCGCTAGCAACAGCTGGTGGACTATCGATAGCTTAGCGCCGACCATAACAGTCTATTAAAAATTGTCAAAAAAGAGTATAATGTGTATGCCAGAATGTATGATCAGGTTCAACAGCCGAGTCGATTGAGCCATGTCCGTCTGTCTGTATGGTAAATGCAAAGTAAATTTCGATTTGACATTCAAAACGATACTATCGATTAGCATACTAAATGCGGCATGTAATTATTAACGATTTTCAAAAAATCCAGTCTATTAAGCTTTCATAATAGTATTTTGATAAAACAATTATTTATTTAATGATTATTTTTTAATGTAAATCAGCTTCATTACAGAACATTTAACAGCTGCTTAGCAAATTTGATGTGTTGCAGTCCTGGGCTTAGTTTACTTTGGTTTTAACAAAAGAAAAATTTATACAGAAAAAAATATTTTATTTAAACCATTATATTAACACAGCCTGTTAGCAGCAGCTTTGGCATCTGTTAAACAAATTTTATGTTTAAGATTTGAGATTTTGTGCGAGATTAACAAAACGAATAACAATGATAATGCAACATAGCAAAAAATAACAAAAATGCAATTTTGTAAATTTTATTTTTGATTTTAAAAAGAATAAATAAAAAAAAAAATAATAAAATAAAAATTAAAAAAAAAATTAAAAAAGTCTGCTGGAATTCGAACCGCGGACCTCGATTTTGACGCACTTGTAGGTCGATTTTGGCATACCGCCTTATCCCACGAAAAATTATCTTAAGTTTATTGTTGCCAAGTTTCAAGCATGTAACTACAGTGGTTCGGACTGTACAATGCTAAATCAGTTGGACAAAGAACTTTATATATATAGACTAGTGGGGTCCGCCCCCTGCTCGCTTCGCTCGCGAAATTGAAACGTGAAAAAGAGGAGCACGTCTTATATTTTTCTTGAATAAACTTCTTGTCAATTATTATCAGTTATTAGTTATTTGAGAAAAATTTAAAATTTTTGGTTGTTGGAAATTTCCTGCTGAATGTTATAAGTAGCAAAAAATTTATATAATATAACATTTTTTGAAAGAGAAGCGAATAATACCGCTGCCTCTGCAATTGGACTCTGGAAAAAATCCAGATTTGGCGGGAAAATTCTAGATTCTAGAATTCTAGTGAATCTGAGTCTTTGGTTGAGATACCTTAAAAAACAAAAAAAAAATATTAAAACAATACTAAAACTTAGTGTGAGCCCGATTGTTCCTGTGACTGCTATATTATATAGTAACGCGATTTTGACCAAATTGTAAAAAATCTTTATATTAAAAAAAAATTAATAAAATTTAATAAAGAAAAAAAATTTTGCCTGGTGTGGGAAATGAGCCCGTGCTTCCCAGCAGTTGGGTCTAACACACCATCCTCTGCACTATTGCACCTCAAGTAAATGTATTAATTTGTTTTGTCAACTCGATTTAAAAAAAGCCATGATCAAGCAAGATTCGAGCCCGGAGCTACTGCTTCTAAATCTAGCAGACCATCCTCTGCACCACTTTGCCACTGGATGCTACGACTGACCAAATTCAACTACACTGCAAACACATGTAAACAGAAAATAAATATATGGGAACTTTGACCTTTAATTTAACGCACTTTCAGGTCGATTTTAGAAAAATCCCGCCTTATCTTCCAATAAAATTATCATAAGAATATTGTGGCAAAGTTTCAGGGTCTTACGTCAAAACGTTTGGCCTATACAATGCAAAATCAGTCAGTTGGACTTACAACTTTATATATATTACAATCTTAAAAAAAACGTGAAATTATAATAAATTAAAATTAAAATTTTATAAATTAAATTAAATTAATTAATTGATTTATAAATTAAAATTTTACTAATTAAATTAAATAAAATTGCATTAAATTCACTTAACTTAATTTTGTCAAATTAAATTAAAAGTGGGACCTAAGGAACATAAAAAAGCAATGGCGACTCAAGAGGATCTTAAATCAAAATTTAAGGGCCCATCAGGAATATTCTTCGAATCAAGAATCAATTGGATACAGGAGGCTTAGCGGTCAAATTAATAGAACTTAAGTGCAGATTGGCAATCTTAAATAAACATATAGAAAAGGCAAGTCAATTGCAGGTAAAGATTGGCGAATTGAATGATGAAGATGATGATGGTGCAGAATTAGAATAACTTTGTGTTCTGACAAAAGCTGAACTGTTGTCTTTAAATACTGCTCTTAAAACGTCTAGTGCGTACAATGTGACAGTATCTGCTTCTGCTTCTGACTCCTCTCGGTCTCGTCTCCCAAAGTTATCGTTGCCGCTGTTAAGGGCGAAATATTCCGAGTGTAAAAATTTCATCGGGCTTTTTGAGAAGTCGGTTCAAAACTATAATTCGATTCCAGTAATAGAAAAGTTCAACCTCTTGATCTCTTGTTTATCAGGTTCAGCTCTAGGAACTATAACAGCATTTCCAGTCACCGAGGAAAATCTTGGGAAGGCAAAAGCAGATTTAACAGACGTTTATGACAACGACCACATTATTTTCAATAACCGAATTTCATCATTGTTAATTCGGCCAAAGATGTCAATACCGTGAGCATCAGCTTTACGAAGCCTTATCGAAACAGTATCATTGCTGTCAATTGGCGATGATACAAAGATCACAAATTCTATGTTGATTTATCTCGTTATGAACAACGTGGATACAGTGACCAAGAGCGCAAGATATGAGAGGCTTCAGCTATGGGAAGACTGTCGGAAGGTTTTGAATCGCAGATATCAGAAGATGTCTGCTGACGAGTCTGCCAAACCAGTACCAGAAGAGAAGCCAAACCAACTAACCAAGACATAATCGCTTCTCATTTTCGTGTTATACAACTCAAACCTCGTCGGAAGTGCCTAAATGTGTGTTTTGTAATTCAGAAGGTCATTCAATAGGAAATTGTGCTTCGTTCTCCTCTTTATCAGTCGCACAAAGGTTTGAATTGGCGAAATCAACTCCCTTATGTATAAACTGTCTCAAAAGGGGTCATTCTGTTGCAAAGTGCAAAACAGCAAAGTGTCGAGTTTGTAGTCGTTCCCATCATACGCTCCTCCACAGATATACAGCTGTTAGTGACAGTCCAGCGCTACCACCACCGCCAAATACTATAACTTCCAGTCCAGATCATCCTTCCACGTCACATTCAATGCATGCGACGACATTACAGAAGGTAATATTGGCTACTTCTATCGTTAGTGTTCAAACAAAAAGCGGCGAACACATAACTATCTTTGTGACTGAGGAGCTTGCACAACGATTGCAGATACGTAGGAAAGATTCATGTATCAGCTTGCTAGGAATTGGTGAAGTCAATTCTCAAGTCAAGAAAACAATACATATGGTGGTGAAGTTGCGAGTAAGCTGCTGCGAGTTTTCAGCCGATTTCTGAAATTTGAAATCAATTTCGAGTCGCAGTCTGACCACACAGTCAACGTGAGCAGTTGTAAACCACAAAAAATAGATATGTTGATAAGAGCTGAAACATTTTTCGAACTGCTATCTATCGGTCAGATAAAGAAAGGACCAAATTGTCCGACTTTAAAAAATACCCTTCTTGGTTGGATTGTGTCTGTCAAACTCGTCGGACAGCCAAGAAAAAGTGGTCAATTTAAGTTGTCAAGAGAATTTTGGTCACTGGAAAGCCTCCCATCTCAAAAAATGGTTATGTCCCCAGAACAACAGTTGTGTAAGAAGCACTTCGCCAACCATGTGATAGTTCTATCATCACGACGTTTTGAAGTAAGGCTGCCGTTTAAATCTGATCCTAACATGTTGGCTGTTCATTTGAAGTTGCCAAACGACGGTTCTTGTCGCTCGGGAGAAGATTAGCCCGAGATGATCAGTTAAGGAGAGTGTATATGGAATTCATGGAAAATACATTACAATCGTTAGAGCACATGACAGAAATTGATGGTAAGATTCCTAACACACCCCTCTATTTCATCCGCATCAGTGCGTTGTTCGACCTCAAAGTACGTCCACAAAATTGCGAGAATTGAATAAAATACTGATGGTCGGCCCTACGATCCAGGAGGATCTGTATTCTACTCTACTCCGCTTCCGGTTAAATAAGTATGAGCTAACCGCGGATGTTAATAAGATGTATCGCCAAGTAATGGTGAACAAAGCGGATAGACAGTTTCAGCTTATAGTTTGGAGGAGAGATCCGTCAGAGTCTTTGAGAATTTTTGCATTAAATACTGTTACATACGGCACATCGCCAGCTCCGTTCCTTGCTCTTGTGTTTGAAAAAGTTGAGTGAGACTGCTCATGTCTCTTACCCTAAGGCAGCAAATGTTATCCGAAATGATTTTTATGTTGATATGTTGACTTGTGCTGCATGCGCCGAGGAGCTAAAGACAATAAAGTCTGACGTATCTCAGGTGTTGCAAGAGGCCGGGTTCGAGCTGGCCAAATGGTTTTCGAACTCACCTGAGATTTCCGCATCCGAGAGCACAGTCAAGCCGATAACAATCTCAGACTCGACCAAAACGTTATGAATTTAATGGGCACCTCACAAAGACGTCTTCAAATTTAAGCTGGACGAATCAGTCATAAACGTAGCGGAACTTTTTGTCGGTGACGTCAAAATTATGTGATCCTCTGGGTTTGGTTAGCCCTCTCATTATAAAGGGAAAGATCTTATTACGAGAGTTTTGGTTATTGAAACTAGACTGGAATGAATCGATTCCAATTCTTGTGCAAACCAAGTGGGAAGCTCTTAAACAAACCTTGTTAGATATCCAGAGGGTGTCTGTGCCACGGTTTGTGCATATTGAGACAACGTCACCAGTGCAAATTCATGCCTTTGCCGATGCTTTTGTGAGAGCATACGGTGCGTGTATTTATATACGTTGTTTGACTGCAGAAGGTTTCAAGAGGTGTTATTGCTGACTTACAAATCTATAGTAGCTCCGCTCAAGACCAAAACGCTCCCAAGGCTTGAGTTATGTGCAGCTCACCTTCTAGCAGAGCTTTGTCATCGAGTCAAGCCTTGGATTAAGGCTCCGATCGAACGCATCGTGTTCTGGTCAGACTCGGAAATAACACTCCATTGGATTCGGTCACATTCCTCATCATTATCTACTTTTGTGTCGAATAGAGTGGCCGAAATTCAAGACTGGACAGAGAACGCAACGTGGAGGCATGTTTCAACAAAGCAGAACCCAGCAGATATAGTGTCTAGAAGTTGTGACGTTCAAGAATTGATGGAGTCAATCTGGATGACTGGTCCGTCATTCCTATTGGTAGCAAATGAAAAGTGGTACGTGAACCCCCATTTCTCGTTGTCAAATGAGATGAAAACTCGAAAATCGGCTGTCGGTTTAACAGTTGCAAGGAAACATGTAGAGTTGCTGGAAATTATCAAGGGATATTCGTCACACACTAGGCTGCTGAGAGTGTTCTCTTATATGTTCCGATTAGTTCGAAAATGCAAAGACAAAACAATCCAGTTTGAAAATATTCCGTCTGTATTTGAACTCAAGGAGGCATATGAAAAAGTAGCTAAAAGGGTTAAAAAGAGCGCGAGTGTAGGTCCAAGTCTCCAACGATTAAACCCCTTCATTCATGAATATAAGGTTTGCCTTTTCGTTGTTGCGAGTTGGGGGCCGACTAGTAAATGCTCCTATTGCGTACGATGCCAAGTTTCCACTTCTATTGACAACACGCTCGCAGTTTGTGCAGAGTTATGTCCGGCATCTTTACCTGACCAATTGCCATTCAGGCCCCAGATCACATGTAATCCAACTCAGACAGAGACTGTGGCTAATTAATGCACAAGAAGTCTGTCGTCAAACAGTGCGATCATGGATTTGATGCTTTAAGTGCAAACCCCAGTTGTTGACTCAAATTATGGGAAATTTGCTAGCAGATCGGCTAAATTAATACGTCCCTGAAGATTCATGGGAAACCGCCGTATAAATTTAGAACTTGTATCAAACTTATCGACTGAATCTTTTTTTATTGGCTTTTCAAAGGTTTGTTGGTCGCCACGGAGTTCCCCAAGTCGTCCATTGCGACAAAGCGACGAACTTCGTGTTCGTGATATTTTCATCACTTTGCTGTCCCAAAATGGGCAATTTGGTGGGTTCTCCTCTTTTGACACAAATTTGATGTTTTTAGTGTCAAGTAACGCCAATGTTGAACGGGCATAGTGCGCTGACGCTAGATCAGGCCAAAATATTGTCGACACACTGTGTTTTTTATAAAACGGTATCAGCCTTTTATTTAAACACTCTCTCTGATAAACGTCTGCGTTAATTGTGCCCTTTGTGCAAAAATGGGCTTGTTTTTAAGGCACAGGTTCAAATGGCCTGCCATATCAGCACTCTCTCTTCAAATTTATCCACTTGAATTTTGGACACTGAGTCGTCAACTGTTCCACCTTTAGGTTTTGTATAAAATTGGGGGCCTGGTAAAGTTTTTGAGTCCAATTTTACGTATGTTTCGTCGTCCATAATAACGCATTCCACTGCATCAAATTTTAATTATAATGTTTTTTACACTATTTGCACTAACTTTGTACCGTTTTGCTAATTTTCGGTACGACACACCATTTTCGGTACAGTAATTATGCACAATTTTCTTGCGAACTTGCTCTTAAAATTCGAGGCATCGTGTAATGTGTACGATGAATAAAGAAAAGAGAACATGTAAAAAACGCAGAATTAATAGAGCTTTCTACCGGTGCATCGCACTGCATGATCGAAAGCTCCCGCTGAGAGCTTTTAACGTTTGAAAGTGTGCAGTTTCTTTTCGGCACATTCCTTATTTCAATAATTCGGACACTTGGTTATTCGGACAACTTGATAATTCGGACACTCAATTTTTATCTATCAGATATTCTGTAACCCGGGCACCACACAAATTTGTTGATTCTAAAATCAGATCACATTAACGTAAGAAAAGAATAAAAGTAGTAAAAATATTTGCAAGTGAAGTCATTTGAACTGCAGTTTTTGTCAGTTAAGAGCTGTTCATAAATGAACATACGGATTGAGCAGCCCTCGGGCTGCTTGACAGGTTTGGAACACAAACCACTTGAAAAGGTCACGACAGCGTAGAATTACCACATGGGTAGCGATCCTGGCGCTCAGAAATAATAGACTAATGTGTGAGCCTGTATGCTCAAAATAGATAAGAACACACTACATGTAACATAAGAATGTGAAGAAAGGAGTCAAACATATTACAACGCTAATCTATACAATAAGTAAAAAGGAACCAAGTACACGTTATCACAATGGTAAACTCACTCTAAATAAATAGGTAGATGGCATAGAACAATAAGTAAGAAGAAGCCAAACATACTTTAACACCATATGGACTATATCCTATTAGTATATAAGATCACATATACAAAATGATTACAGTAAGCCAAAACATTGTAAACACAATATCGAACTCTGTCTAATTATTACATAAGATAACCTATATAAGTTCTTAAACCAACGCATGAGTGTTATTAGTTAGGGATTGGCAAGCGTGCTTACACACTAGTTCCGAAGTTGCGACTAACATCGCGACAGAGCTCAAGTGCAGATTTGCATGCATATGGTCCTTCGAGCAATTTTGCTTAGTGACTGCCACTTCCAGTAGATACCTTAATCGGCATCACGGAAACAAGTCCATAGATCGCACCTGTCGTGCATCGTGGCGCAGCTAGAAAAAAAAAAAATAATTCTACGGCAAATCGCATACAAAAAACAAAAAAGCAACGGGCGGCGCGGGAACCTATCAACGATCGCTCAAGAAGGCGACGTGGTAATCCTGATCCGATAAATCTACGGTCCAATCTCTGAGAACGGTTCTGGGTAACCTAGGAGAAAAGAGACAAACGCTGACAAGTGGTAAATTTGGAACCACAGCAGCAAAAATACGGCGGCGCTCAACTCTGAAACGGTTTGGCGTAACCACAGAGAACACGGGCAAGCACTGAAAAAGTGGACAATTGTGAACCACATTAAAAAAAAAAAAACAAACAAACACTGCAGTGCGGAACTTGTCTACGATCGAAGCACGACGTAGAATCTTGCATCATAATAAAGGAAGCAGGCAGAGTATGGAAGAGTTCTCGACAAAATTCGAAGAACTTCTAAGGAAAACTCAGCAACAAGTGCTACAGAATACTTCAAGACGCATTAGTATAGCTGATTATAAGGCACGCCAAATCTACAAATTAGCAGAGTCGATCCAGAAACGAAACGAGTTTTTAAAGGACGCTGCAGAGGAAGGTGCCGGCCCACTACCACTGACGATAGAGGACTACAACCAACGGCGTGCGAAGAGGTCAGACGCACAAAAGAAGCCAAAGAAGAAAACAAAACGAGCCGGGAAGATAACCCAAAGAAATAAGCAACGCAAGGAATTGCATATCTTAATTGCAATAACCACTGGAGCAGCAAAAGAAAAACTGATTAAAGAACTTAAAAATTTTGATACTCAAAAATAATTAAAATAAAAAAAAAAAAAATTAAAAACAAAAATATATACATATATTTACTTGATTGAATTTTCTTAATATCAAAATGGTATACACACGAGAGCAACTGAACGCAATAGGGGCAAGTCAGTCTGCAATTTATGCGCAACTAAAGCGCTGGGACGAAGAAATAGTCCAAGACGAGCGGCCTAGTCTAAATTGGGCAACGAAAGTTCAGGAACAATGGGAATTGTTCAAAACACAGCACCAAATTCTGCAAGAGCATGAAGCATTGTTGGTAGGCGAATACTTCGCGAAGGGAGCATTCGAGAAAACTCAAGCTATTAAAAATAGAATAATGGCTGAGTTGAACAAGAAAATAATTAAGGAATCATTGAATGAGACAATGATTCACCAAATAGAAGAAAATGAAATGAGAATAGAAGAGTTTAACCGGGCAGCTCGTACGTTACAAAAAACGATGAATCGTGCTGGACAAAATCATAAACAGCACCAAAATGATGTTGACGAAATCAAGGAAGATTTTGATAAATTTACAGAACTATTTAAGGAATTAAGAAAACATGGCCAAGCAAACACTTCAATACGGGATCACTATGATGATCTAACCGAAGCCAAAAGAGAAAAAATACGATGGCTTACAAAAAACAAGCCTTCGGAACAAAGAATTCAACTGAAACCCGTGGAAATTCCAGCATTTTTTTTGGAGATATTACATAATGGTCCAGTTTCTCGGATACCTTCACTCAAATGGTAGACACGAATGTCGAGTTGGATATAATGTCAAAATTTATACGACTAAAGGAACTTGTAAGAGGAGAAGCGGCTCAATTGATAATTATTGCACTTGAAAGTTTGATATTCAAGGACTGCAGCAGTATGAGATCGCCTCTAATAAGACGAAGGAAATTCAAACGTTGGAGGATGTCATAGAATTCCTGGAGAGACATTTACAAACAATCCAGGCGGCAAGACCGAGAAGCTACAAGGAAAACCCAAAAATAATGAGTACGACGGTAGATAATGCTTGCCAGTATTGTAAAATACCAGGGCACAACATCATAGACTGTGGAAAATTCAAGAAAATAGAGACAAGTGACAAATGGCAATTCGTTCGATCTGAAGGGATATGTTTCGGATGCCTCAATCACAAATTCGGTCAAAAAAGGTATTGTCAAGAAAAATGTAAAAAATGCGGAGATAGACATCACGAGTTACTTCATTCCGAAAATGAAACGAAAACAACAATGACGACAAGGGCAGCAAAAACTACGCTGCTGGCTACAGCTCAAGTTGAGGTGCAATCACTACCCCTTGGATCATTTGTCGCGCACTAGTGGACCAAGGATCACAGATCACCGTTATTTCCGAGGAAACAGCCCAGACGCTTAACTTACGAAAGCAAAAGAAGCGAACAGAGTTATATGGACTTGGAGAAAATCTAGTTGGCGTCTCTAAGTCTGTAGTAAAATTAAGAATCAGACCAAGATTATCAAGCGACGACAAGTTCGAAGCTGACGCAGTAGTCCTGACAAAGGTTGTAAGTCCACAACCTCCCCAATCATTCGAGTATGATAATGATATTTGGAAGAATGAAGTGTTGGCGGATCCTACATTCAATAAGAGAAGTCGGATTGATATTCTGATTGGAGGCGAGCTGCTAGCAGCCATTTTAACAAAAGGGCTAAAACAAGACGACACGGTAATAGGACAATGCACTTGGATGGATACTATCTGGAGCAGTGAAAATACCCGGAACAAAGCGGATCCATTCAGCGGCAAATTTGGAAAAGTTTTGGGAAATTGAAGAAGTTTCACAAACAAAAACGTCCAATGAAGATGAAAAGTGCATGGAGCTATTTAAAGAATCAACACAGATTGATAACGATGGCAGATTCGTAGTAAAATTCCATTTATTGAAGAAAAAGAGTTGGGAGAATCAAGGAACCGAGCAATGGCACGATTCATAAATTTAGAGAAAAGATTACTGAAAGACAATAATCTAAGGATACAGTACAATCAATTTATGAAAGAAGAATCAGAACAACAATCACATGAGAGAAACAATGAAATTTGGAGACGGAAAATATTATATACCAAATCAACCAGTACTTAGAGAAGAAAGCTTGACAACCAAACTGCGGGTTGTGTTCGATGCTTCATCAAAAACTACTAATGGGAAAAGTTTAAATGACGTTCAACTAACTGGACCCCATATTCAAAAAACAATTTTTGAGATAATTTTAAAATGGAGACACTGGAAATATGTTATGACCTCGGACGTTGAAAAAATTTACAGGCAGATAAAAGTAGCAGAAGAGGATCAAGAGTACCTGAAGATCCTATGGAGAAACGACTCAAGAGAACCAGTTAAGGAATTCAAGTTAACAACAGTAACGTATGGGACTACATCGGCGCCGTTTTTAGCAACAAGATGCTTGCTGGAGATATCAAAAAGATGTACAAATCCAATCCTAAAAGAAATTATAAAAAACGATTTCTACATGGATGACCTAATGACAGGAGCGAAATGCAAAAAGGAATGTGTCGACATTTATAAACACATATCAAAGGAACTAGAAAACTATGGATTTCACCTGCGGAAGTGGACTTCGAATGACAAATCAATTACAACAAGTTGTTGTTGACCTTGCTAACTTTAATTACTATTGAAAGAAAAGGGACATTGGGAAATGGTTTGCTTAGTTTATTGTAACACTATATAAAATTTAGTTCAAATGCTCTGACATAATAGTCATAACTACGGTAGCAACTACGGTAGCAACTACGGGAGCAACTACGGGAGCATATTGGAGAGCAACTATAAAAGCTACTACGATAGTAGTAAAACTATTGCTACGACTATAGCTATAGCTGTAGTCGAAAAATTAGTTTGCTCTGTTACTTTTTGTGCTCCAAAATTCTGCTATTGCTATAACTACAAATAGCATATGACGATTTTTTTTGCTACTGCTATTGCTCTGTTCCAATACTAGACATAGCAGGGAGCATAGCATATCATATACTATTCGAATATTGTGCTATGTGCTCTGCTACTGCTCTAACAAAGTCAGAGCAAGTAGCAATAGCATATTAATTTTTGTACTGCTCCCATTGCTATGGAGTAGTAAAGGCAAACCCTGCCTCCAAACACCCACTGGCCTTGAACCAGTCGTCCACAGTTATTTTTTCTCTTGCCCACTTTTGCTTCGTCTATCTCTACTATTTTATCCGGGCCTCCGATAGTAGGACGAGTATTAGAAAAGCTCCAATCAATGTAGACTTCTCTCATGAAGCTCTTATAGTCTATAACAGACTGACGGCTCCATCGCATTTCTGTTTCCAAGAATTCGGTTTCGCCTCTCGTGCGAACAACGTCCCACACAACGAAGGTGCAGATGTCATCAATGCTCAACCTTGATCCCTGGAAGAAGGTGTTTGCTCGCACTGTCTTCATATCCGACTGCTGGAAAGCATACAACTGTTTGGAAGATGAAGGATATAAACACCAAACAGTTAACCACTCCAAGAATTTCGTGGATAAGAAAATCGCGCAATTTAAAAAAAAAAAATTACGGCCCATATATTATATTTTCTTACAGGAAGACGATGATGACAATGATGACGCTGTTGCCTAGAAGCCCCCCTAGGATGACGAAGGTGTTGCAGATGCATAAGAAGCCCCCCCCCCCCCCCTAGGAAGACAATGATGATGCTGCAGATGCCTAAAAAGCCACATGCTTCGACAACCAAGGAGAGCAACTATTTTCTTACGCCCACTATGCGGCCCTCTAATACACTTTATTTTATTTTAGTTAAGACGATGAGCCTTTGGTGACCCAGATGACGATGATGACCAGCACCTAGTGGCCCTTGTCAGGGCCAGCAATTAGTGTGCAAAGAGATTAAAAAATTTTAAATTTAAGTTACAGCTACATTTAAGGAAATGTACGAAGCAGTGTTGGCTAACGGTTATAAATCGGGCGCGTCAGAATTAAAATCAAAATTGCTTAAGAGCAGTGTTGGTAAACGGACAAAAATAGTGACAAATTGCGAAATACAACCATGTAAAATTTAATTTTATATAGAAACTTTAAAGATTTTTTAATAATAAACTAGTTGAGACCGCCAACTTATTTTTTTTTGCTAAATTCATCATAAATCACCCCCTATTTGGGTTTTTTTTTTTTGTTTTTGAGATGGGCCCTAACTAATAGACAATTACCACAACTTATTAACCAAAACAAAATGTCTACATACATACATATATATATACACCACGCAGCGAGCTCTTTAGGCAGGTTAAGGTAGATTTAAGTGATTCACTTTAACACGACATTCACATATTTTATATAGAAAACATCACATTTAACACTTGCCTATAAAACATAAACACAAACATTCACGATCTCATCTGTGCGAACATAAACATACATATCTACATATATAAAACTGTTTGTCCTGACTGACGGCTGACTGATATTCGTGGAGCCCAAACCGAGGAGGATGAAATTTGGGCACAACATAGCTGAGAAAATCTTATCGTGCAATAAGACGGCTTTTTGCAAAATTCGCACCGGAAGGGGATCAAATTCGTGGTCAAATTTTACACACACACATACACAAACATAAACATATACATACACTCACATACATACTCAGATGTGGTGGCGACGGGCACAAAGCTGTGGACTGCACCAACGAGGCAAAGTGCTTTATCTGCGCTGCAGCTGGCAAACCGGAGGTAAAGCACCACGCTGGAAGCAGGAGGTGTCCTTCAGGGGGCGTTGCCACAGTAATTCCACCATCAAAATGATCTCGAAGCTGCTTCAACTGAACTTAAACCACTGTGTTGCTGCCCAGGCACTACTCCAGCAAACAGTTCGAGAGCCATCGGTTGACGTGGCGCTGCTAAGCGAACCATACAAGACTATGGAGTCCAGACGCTCTTCAAGGGGCTTTGTACGTGCCCGACTGGGAGATTTTTGGCTTTATAGCTGCTACCTAGCACCCAGCCTCCAACTTGGAGACAATGTAGATATCCTGGATGACCTTGCTAACGATGCTAGAGGCCAAACTCAGGTAGTCATTGCTGGCGACTTCAATGCTTGGGCAGAGGAATGGAGCAGTGATTCAACGAACGCAAGAGGCCGAGCGGTGTTGGAAGCTCTTGCATCGCTGGATGTCACACTTCCAAACAGCGGCAATCAACACACTTTCAACAGAGCTGGTACTGGATCCACCATAGACATAACGTTCGTCAGCAGCTCGTTGTGGAGGCACACCCGATGGAGTATTAGCGATGCGTATACCGCAAGCGACCACATCGCGATCCTTGTTGAGCTGCAACGGCAAGATCGACCCACGTCGTTTCCAACCCATGCAGAGAAAGCGTATAGGGCTAATACGCTGAACGCAGCAGCTTTCGCGGAGTCCTTCTATGCCCCCAGGCAGGTCGAAAGTGCGGAGCCGTAAAAAAGTTTAAGGCTGTGAATACCACGGTTATCATGGAGGAGTCTAAGACGAAAGAGATTGTTGAAGCTCTTTTTTTGGGGACCCCAAACCTGAACCCGGTGGACCCTATTCCCAGCCCACAGTTCTTTCACGATGCCCCCGAGGTGACCACAGAGGAAATGCTGATAGCTGCAAGCATCATTCGGGACTCAAAGGCGCCGGGACCAGACACAATCCCGAATAGCGCGCTGACGCTGGCACTCACGCTACACCCAAACCTTTTTGTGGCCTTTTTTGGACGCTGCATTCGACAAGGAGTCTTCCCCAGCCCCTGGAAAGCTCCTTATACCAAAGCCAAACAAACCCCCGGAGCTTCCCTCATCGTACAGGCCAACCTGCCTAATAGACACAGTTGGAAAACTACTAGAGAAGATTGTCTGTAACAGGCTGGCGGAATCCATTCGTCTAGCAGGTGATCTGTCCCCCATGCAGTACGGTTTTCGAAAGGCTCGCTCAACGGTCGACAGCTGGTCAAGCAGGTCACCGACTTAGCTGGGAAAGCGATCGAAGGCAGCAGATGGCGAGGTGGCAGCAAGCAATACTGCGTAGTCATGACGCTCGATATTAAAAATGCGTTCAATTCGGCGAGATGGCATCGCATCCTTGAGGCTCTTCGCAGTTTTAACACCCCGAGCTACCTGATGAGCTCCGTACTTGGCCCCTTGTTATGGAATGTCATGTATGATGGCATCCTAAGACTCCAATTGCCAGAGAGGACAACCATTGTGGGATTTGCGGATGATGTTGCGCTAGTAGTGATCGCTAAGCAGCTACATGAGGTGGAGATGCTAAGCAGTGCAGCAGCAGCAGCAGTCCAGGATTGGTTGGCTTCCGTTGGACTACAACTTGCTGAGCACAAAACAGAAGCGGTCCTGATAAGCAGTCGGAAGATCGTCGAAGTGGCTCACATTCACTTAAACGGGGCCACAATTACTTCAAGCAGAGCCATTCGGTACCTTGGAGTAATGTTAGATACAAGGCTCAGCTACAGGGAGCATCTAGAGTACATTGGCCGAAAAGCAGAAGTGATAGGGCATGCGCTAAGCCGAATCATGCTCAACACACGTGGGCCCAAGCAGGGTCGCAGGCTGCTACTGCAAAATGTCGTCAGATCCACTATGCTATATGGAGCCCCGGTTTGGTCGCAGGCCTTAGGTGTCAAAAGCTACAGAAGAAGCCTTCAATCAACATACAGACTCGGCGCACTTCGCGTCTGCAGTGGTTTCCGGACTTAGCTGGTATGGTTCCGATAGACCTCCTGGCCACGGAGAGGGCAACCATCTATACGGAGCAACGCGGTGACCCTATCACAACGCGCAGGCAAATAGCCAGAGCAGCGAGGGACACATGCACGAGACAGTGGCAAATCAGATGGGACATGTCAACAAAAGGTCGCTGGACACATCGCCTTATCCCCAACTTGGATGTGTGGATGGGCCGAAAATTCGGATTCGTTAACTTCCATCTCACACAGCTTCTGAGTGGTCATGGATGCTTCCGGAGACAGCCCTCGGGCACGAAGACAGCCCCAACTGCCTCTGCTGCTCCCCAGCAGCTGAGGAATCGGCGGAGCACATCCTGTTTGAGTGTCGTAGGTTCAATAGAGAAAGAAGCGAGCTGGAAGACATCGCGGGAAGACACATAACAGTTGGCAACCTGGTCGGACTCATGGTAGACCGCGAAGAGTGCTGGTCCGCAGTGTGCACGTTTGCCATCAGGGTAACAACAACGCTTCGTCTGTTGGAGAGAGACCGCAGGCGTAACGAAGGGGAGGCACAATAAGCCCGCCCAGGATCTCGCGAAGCAATGCCTCGCGGTAGTACCGCGAGATCCCCTTAGGGTGTGGCCCTAATACTATTTTCCACCCTACAGCCACCATTAATCGTAAACTCTATTTTCTTTTTATCCCCTCATTGTATATATACTAATAAATACTTAATATGAAAAAAAAAATATTCATACACACACATACCTACTCATACACACACATACATACGTTCACTCATACACATACATGTAAATGGGGGAAATATGTTATGACCTAGTAGGCGACGTACATTCGGGCTCTACGACCCTAACGTAGCTCGACACAGAGGGCAGTTAAGAGTTGTACGTTCAACGAGAAACATTAAATAGTATCATAATAACGAAATTGTTTGGTTTTTGTGTTGGTTCTACACTCGAATACTCAATTTAAGAACTGAATATTTATTCTTTCTCACATTTGGGGGCTCAACCGGTCTTTACCATCCGTGTTTTTCAAGAAGTGCATGTCAGTGTGAAGCCATTACAGGAGATATAGAGTGAAGGATATCGAAGGGTGAAATTTCGACAAAGATATCTAAGCAAGTATATTGGTGGAAGGATACGACGGCACTTCCTAAGATGCAGTATTCAGAGATTCTGAAAATGTCGCGAGTAGAGCTGTTAAAGATATTGGAAAATCATGGTGTCCCGATTGATGAAGATGCGGCTATTCAGCAATTGAGGTCGATTGTGAAGGGAGTCATGGGCGAAGCAGACGACCGCCAGCGGAAGGATTGTGAGAGGGAGGATGTGGGACGAGAGGAGGAATATGAGGCTATAGGTGGTTGCGTGAAGAAGCCAGGTATACCGAGTGAGAATCTGGAGGATTTGGTGAAGTTGTTGTTGAAGAAGTTCCAGGTGGACGACCAGACGAAGAGGCAACCGAAGATTGAGGCTCACAGCTTTGCAAAATGGTATCAAATTGTGCCATTAGTACAGAAAGCGATTAACTCGCATGTGCACAGCACAACGAAGAGGACGCCGTTTGAGTTAATGTTTGGGATCAAGATGAAGGACAGGGCATTAGATGATGTCAAGAAATGTTTGGATCAGGAGTTTTATGAAAGTTTTGAGAGAGAGCGACAAGAATTAAGAGACATTGCTAAACAAGAGATTTATCGTTCACAAGAGGAATATAAAAAGCAGTTTGACAAAAAACGAAAAGAGGAGCATGGATATAAATTAGGAGATTTGGTGGCGATTCGTCGTACGCAGTTATGAATATGTTAGAAATATGTTATGACCTAGTAGGCGACGTACATTCGGGCTCTACGACCCTAACGTAGCTCGACACAGAGGGCAGTTAAGAGTTGTACGTTCAACGAGAAACATTAAATAGTATCATAATAACGAAATTGTTTGGTTTTTGTGTTGGTTCTACACTCGAATACTCAATTTAAGAACTGAATATTTATTCTTTCTCACATACATGTATATGAATACATATACACACATATATATACACACATATACACACAAGTGCTTAACTGAAGGCATCTTCCCCACCCAATGGAAGGTCCAAAAGTTGGTACTGATCCCGAAGCCAGGAAAGCCCCCAGACGTAGCCTCATCATATAGGCCAATCTGCCTCCTGGACACCGTGGGAAAAGTCCTCGAGAGACTAGTCGCAAATAGACTAAATGCTGCCATATCCGACAGAGGCGGGCTGTCCCCCAACCAGTACGGATTCCGCAAAGCTCGCTCGACGCTGGACGCCATCGACAAGGTGGTGGCACTGGCCTCTAAAGCGATTGAGGGTGCAAGGTGGAAAGGAGGCAGCAAGGAGTACTGTCTCATTATAACATTGGACATCCAAAACGCGTTTAACACGGCCCAGTGGCCTTGCATCATTAGTGCACTCGCGGAATTCGATATCCCGGAGTATCTGCTGCGCATAATCCAAAGTTACTTTGGTGACAGAATCCTGCAGTATGTCTCTTCAAGCTGCGTTGGCAAGTACCGGATCACCGCTGGAGTTCCGCAAGGATCCGTCCTGGGCCCAGTTTTGTGGAACGTCATGTATGACGGCATCCTACGCCTAAGCCTTCCACCAAGTAGCCACGTGATAGGCTTTGCAGACGACGTCGCCGTTGTCGTGGTCGCCAAGGAACTCCACAGTGCTGAGGAGGCAGCAAACTCTGCCATCAGGCGTATAGAGCGGTGGCTTTTATCCGTCGGCCTCAAACTGGCCCATCACAAGACAGAGGCGCTTCTGGTGAGCAGTGGGAAGAAGGTTGAAACAGCTCACATCGAGATTGGTGGTATCGAAATAGCCTCGAAGCGGTCCATCAAGTACTTGGGAGTAATGCTGGACACCAGGATGTCCCTCCGAGAACACTTGATGTATGCGAACAGCAGAGCGGCGGAGACCAGTAGAGCACTCGCGCGAATTATGACCAACACGCGTGGACCAAGGCAGGAAAAAAGGCGGCTACTGACCAGCGTAATAAGGTCCATAATGCTTTACGCAGCTCCCATTTGGCATAAAGCTCTGGAGGTTAAGTCCTATAGAAGAGGTCTCGAGTCGACGCATAGGCTATGCGCACTTAGAATCGCAAGTGCCTTCAGAACAGTATCTGACGATGCAGCCCTTGTGATCGCGGGTATCATGCCCATTAAGGAACTCGCTGCTGAAAATGCGGCAGTAGCAAACGCGATGCGCGAGGACGCGACAGAAGACAAGAGGATGGTTCGAGCACGCGCCAGAGAGGCAGGCATGCGGCGCTGGCAGCAAAGATGGGATTCATCTAGTAAAGGTCGTTGGACGCACAGGCTGATCCCCAAGATAGATGTCTGGACTTCAAGAAGCCACGGAGAGGTGAACTTCAACCTCACCCAACTCCTCAGTGGCCATGGGTGCTTCAAGAGCTACCTTTGTCGATTCGGCCACGAGGCAAGCAACGAGTGCACATGGTGTGCGCAGGGAGTGGTGGAAAATGCTGACCACGTCTTCTTTAGCTGTGGCAGGTTTGCCCAGGAAAGACAGGTTCTGGAGAGCGTAATAGGGGCTGAAATTACAGCCGAAACCATCGTTGACCTGCTGTTGGCAAGTAGAACGAACTGGAACGCCGTTAGTGACTATGCGGCAACAGTCCTCAAGGAGCTGCGTAGGATTGAAAGGCAGAGAAACCCATCCTAGATGGGCTGGAGCACCTGCGAAGCAATGCTTTACGGCCGTACCGCAGGAGCGAAACCACGCCCACACCTAGGACTATGGGTCCCATTATATTATTGTATATTTTTAAGTTTAGCTCGTGTTAATTGAATTAAAAAAAAAAAAAAAAAAAAACATATACACACATGGACATATCGCAGCTAAGTGACCAGTGACGAGGACAGAAAAGGGGCATGCTTCAGGTGTGGTGAGGTTGGACACGAGGCAAAAATTTGCAGTAAGCCACCAAATTGCTACCTCTGTAATAAGAGAGGGGAGACTTTGACGGACCATGCAATGGGCAGCTTTAAGTGTCCTGCATACCGAGATGCTCTTAGCAAATTGAAATGTTAAGCTTAATGCAAATTTACCTTAATCATTGTATAGCCGCCCAAGCTCTCTTGAACCAAAACTCTAGAGAGCCACGCATCCACGTTGCATTGATAAGTGAGCCGCATCATCAAGAGTCCAGCTGTATGTCAATCTGGGCCTCAGACACTAGTGGGAAAGCTGCAATTTGGTCGTATGGCGATTCTTCCACAGTACTAACGGAAAGCAGGCAATTCAATGGTTTCGATCGTGCAAAGGTGCAAAATCTCTGATTGTATAGTTGCTACTTGGCTCCTAGCCTGTAACTAAGTGCTTTCACGGATATTTTGGAGGAGCTGGTTAACCATGCAAGAGGACGTCATGGAGTTGTCATCGCAGGCGATTTTAACGCATGGGCTCTTGAATGGGGCAGCCTCACGACAAATGCCAGAGGTTGTACACTGTTAGAGGTTTTTGCGACTATCGACGTAGCGTTGCTTAACCATGGCAACCAGTACACCTTCAGCAGAGCCGGCATGGGATCCATTGTTGATCTCACTTTTGTAAGTACGTCACTCTTTCGCAAATCGCAATGGAAAGTTGGTGATATATACACGGCGAGCGACCATGTTGCTATTTTGTGCACAATTCAAAACCGCTCTGGACCAAGAGAACTCCAACCACCGCACAGAAACCTTCAGCATCCGGGCGTTCAACGCCTCAATGGAGTCTTTCTCCATCACTGGAAATGATGATAGCATAGCGTCATAAGTGCTATCACTACTAACGGAAGCCTGTGATTGTACCACGTGCCAACATACTGGTGGAACGAGCGTATTGCCAGCGCCAGACAGGCATGCTTGCATGCCAGAAGACGATACACTCGGTATCGTGGCAGACAAAACTTCTTGGAGAGGCAGTTGGAGTACAGAGGTGCCAGGCGCATATTGAATAACGAAATCCGCAGAAGTAAGCGCGAGTGCTTTTTTGAGCTCTGCGACTCGGCCGAATACGATCCCTGGGGCAAGGCCTACAAAACTATTGTTAAACGGATAAACGCCGGCAGCCAGTCAGCACCAACAAATGCATTCGAAATGAAGAGAATTGTGGAAACGCTCTTCCCCAGCAGTCCCAGTGCCTTCCACTTTATTGCGGCTAGCACGCCATCGGACCTTATCGATGTCATATCGCCAGAAGAGGTTCTAGAAATAGCTAGAGGTGTCAATCCCAGGAAGGCTCCAGGACCAGACGGCATTCCAAACCGTGCTCTTTGGCTAGCTCTCTCCCTGCATCCTATGATTTTTGCCCAGCTCTTCAACACGTGTCTGCAGGAACATACATTCCCATCACTGTGGAAAATCCAAACACTGGTGCTGCTTCCAAAGCCAGGGAAACCTCCAGGCGACCCATCATCATATAGGCCAATCTGCCTCCTCGACACTGTTGGAAAGGTGTTCGAAAAACTCATCTGCTCCAGGCTGGAGTCTGCTATCAACAGATCGGACGGACTGTCTAGTAACCAGTTTGGTTTTCGCAGGACGAGATCAACGTTGGACATGATCGTCGACATTGCCAGCAGAGCTGTTCATGGGACGAGATGGCAAGATGGCACCAAAGAGTACTGCCTAATCGTGACGCTGGATGTCAAAAATGCGTTCAATACGGCTAGATGGGACATCATACTGGAAGCGTTGGAAAGATTTCGAGTTCCAAAGTATCTCGTTGAGACTATTCAGAGCTACTTCTCTGAGAGACTGCTTCAATACGCGACCATGCAGGGACTTGCCTCGTATCAGGAGTCCGCTGGGGTTCCACAGGGGTCAGTCCTTGGACCTCTCTTGTGGAACATTATGTACGATGGAGTGCTACGTATTGCTCTTCCAGAAGGTGCTCAGATCATTGGCTTCGCAGATGACGTGGCCATTACTGTGGTTGGCAAAGAGATTAAAGCGGCAGAGGATGCGTGCAGCCTGAGCATAAGGCGCGTGCACCGATGGCTATCATCTATGGGATTGGAGCTGGCAGCTCAAAAAACTGAACCAGTGCTGGTCAGCAGCCGGAAGAAGGTGGAGACTGCCCGATTAACCATGGGTAACACTACAATCGAGTCGAAGAGGGCAATTAAATATCTTGGCGTAATGCTAGATACAAGATTGTCATTTCGGTAGCATATGGATTATGTGCACAAGAAGGCGGCAGACTCGACCCGTGCGCTCTCCCGGATTATGCTGAACACCCGAGGACCAAAGCAGCAGCGGAGTAAACTTTTGATGAGCGTCACTAGGGCCATCGTTTTATACGCAGCGCCGGTGTGGTGCAGAGCACTGTCCATGCCCAGTTATTGCCGAGGCATCTGCTCGGTTTATCGACTTAGTGCCATTCGTCTGAGTTGCGCCTTCAGAACAATCTCTGATGAGGCGGCACGTGTCATCGCGGGCATAATACCGATAAATGAGCTTATCATTGAGGCGGGGTCAACTCACGGCGCAACTAACAGGATGATCGAGACGTCCCTAGCAGATCAGCGACACCAGACTAGACAGAGCAGCATTATGCGGTGGCAAACCAGATGGGGCCAGACATCAAAAGGTCGCTGGCCATACCAGCTTATCCCCAATCTCAAAATCTGGCTTGATAGGAAACACTGTGAACTGAATTTTCACCTAACACAACTCCTTTCTGGCAACGGTTGCTTCCGGAGTTATTTGAAGCGGTTTGGGCACGATGTCGCAGACGAGTGCCCTAGTTGTGGACGGTTCACTGTGGAAGACGCATACCACGTTGTATTTGAGTGCGGCAGATTAGCCTCTCATAGACGGAGATTGGAGGAGGTAATGAGCGAGCCAATAACTACAGGAAACCTTGTGTCGGGGATGCTGGAATCGTTGCAGAAATGGAACGCAGTGTCTAGCTTTGCTGCAATAGTAACAACGGAGTTACGACGAACAGAACGCAGAAGGAGATTTGATTAGAGTATAGGCGGATCCAAAAAGGCTGCGAAGCAATGCTAAGTCGGCTGTACCGCAGACAACGGGCTCCTCCTATTGCTTTCGCACTTTCAAATTGTGTAAATATATTTTAAGTCGCAAATAAATGAATAAAAAAAAAAAAACTCATATACACACACATATACCAACACATATACACACACATATACACACCCATATACATACCCATACACACACTCACACACATACATACATACACTAGGCTGGAATGAATTTCAATTTTTTTCGATTTTCGAAAACGCTGTATCTTAAATGGATGATACTGTATAAAAGCAATATCTGTAAAAAAAATCAATTTTTTTGGAGGTCATCCTGAGGTGGCGCATCGACGATCTATTTTGAGAAATCGGTCAAGAATTAAAAAAATCCAATATAACTGTAACCCAAAAGTTTATGATTGAACTTTCCAAAATACAAAATGTTTACCAAAAATAGGTTTTTAGGTCTTACGTCCAATAGAATACACAGAGAGTAAAATCTTTGTTTGTTATTTTTTGCAAATATCAATTATATTATGTAACGAAAAATATACCTAATTATAGAATTTCATAAATCAAGGTTGGAAAAATTTGGCTTTGGTTTCGAAACGTGGAATCATCTGCTTGGCTTTTATCTGGGTACGAATAAACCCATCCCTAGCTTCTGGTACACAAACAGATAAGGAAGCCTTTGTCACAGGCTTTACACATCTATCTACAGCTTGAGAATGACAAGGAAACATCTCGAATTCTACGAATTCCCGATAAAATCAAGTTTGTAATATCGGCATTTTTAAACTTCATTGTTCTGTAATAATTTCTGTCCTCCAATCTATTTAATCATAATAGTTTGTCGCATGAGCTTGCAATTTTGGCAGACGAAATTCACGAACTTTTGATTTTTTTGTCATCTTTCGCGCATTCAATATGTATTGCAAAGCCAGTTGTCTAATATGAGACGCATCATCTAATAACATGGCCAACAACATATTTTCTGGATGTGCAAAGAATGAATTTCTCTGTATGGTTTTCAGAACAATGCACTTCAGATCGTCTCTTAAATATAAACTTCTTTTAACCATGCTAAAAACGTGAATCGGACCATATTTACAAGATGACCTTGTTTTAATATCAAACCAGGTTGATAAATGATTCACATAAATTCACTCTTTTACACTCGTCCGCACAGTTCACTTTCTAAAATACTTCTGAAAAAATGCAAATCTTGACGTAAGACTTAAAACCCTAATTTTGGTCAACAGGTGCCTGATTTTACATTTTTAAAAGTTCAATCATAAACTTTCTGCAGCTGTGATCATAAATCAATGGTTCTCAAGTTGAACTCTTTACTGAAAAAAATAATTATAAATAATCGCCCTTTTTTTATGACAGGTACTTGTACAACACCATTTTTTGGCAGGTACTTGTACCTAGTATAGTTTTAGAGTATTTAACACCCTTTTGTGGTTTTCACACGCCCATATTTAAAAATTTAGCAACCCAAAAAATTTGGCAAAAATAACGTACCTGCTTCATACACATTCCAAAAGAACGTGTCCGCCCCAAATGTAACGATTTTTTGACAATTTTGCTATTCTTAAAAAATTTGTAAGTTCGATATTTTTCCACCGACCTTTAAAGTTGATATTATTTATTAATTTATTTTTTAAATCATTATCTTTTGGGCTTAAACTACAGTTATATTGGATTTTTTGCATTTTTGATCGATTTCTCAAAATAGATCGTCGATGCGCCACCTCAGGATGACCTAAAAAAAATTGTTTTTTTTTTACAGATATTGCCTTTATACCGTATAATGCATTAAAGATACAGCGTTTTCGAAAATAAAAAAAGTGAAATTCACTCCAGCCTAACATACACACTTCCATTCAGACAGGCGTACAAATACATAAATACAAATGAATAGATACATATTTCAATCACGCACTCACAAATGAATTAATTAACAGAAGCTTCGCACCGAAAAATAAAAATAATATAAGGAAAATCAGGACTGTTGTGAAATTTAGATTTTTGAAAATATTTGAGGATAACAGATATGTCTATGTGTTTCTTAATGTATAGAACCAAATCAAGCATTAGAAAACAACATTTATTTAAGTAGACTTGGGAAAGGTGTAATTGAAATTAACTAAAAAAATTAGAAAGAAAATTATGTTGTTCTGATTTAGAGCTCCGCTTTCCTGTATTCTCAATTGTGACAAAACTTTTAAGCTTTTAAAAAGCGAAAAAAAGAAAATCTTTAAAACTTTAAAACTTAAAAGATTCATATTTTAAAAATAAATAAAATTCAAAATAAAAAAAAAGGATGGAAATTGATATTTTAAACATTAACGGGGAAATAAAACAACACAATTGAATTCCTATGATAGGTGATGGCGCTTGCCTTTTTAGATCGATTTCATTTATTTTGAATGGAATAAAAGATTTTTTTGGAAATGTAAGACGGAATATAATAAGACATGTAGTTAGCAACTGGGATGAATATCGTTTATTCACATCAAACTCTAAGGGAAATATTTTTCAAAGTTCAGCAGAATATGAGGTACAAATGATGCAGCCACATTCTTATGGTACGACGGGAGAGCTAAAAGCAGCGACGGAACTTTATCGAATTTGTATTAAAGTTTTCCAATATTGTGAACTTTTAGTTCGGTTTGGAAGAGATGAAGATTCATTAAAAAGACTGCGTTTTTCGGGAGATTTATCTAATGGACATTATGATGTTTACAAATCCTTAGAAGTCATGGAAAATAAAAATTTCGATTCACAAAAAAAAAGCATAATCCAAATAAACAAAAAAGGAGAGCCCGAGTATCTGATAGATCAATAAAAAAACAAAAAAGGTCGGCATCGCAAAAATATCAGACTGACTACCCAGAGGAGCACCGAGCGGATGTTGCAAGGTATCAGAATGACCACCAAGAGGAGCACCGAGCAGCTGTTGCGAGGTATCAGACTGACCACCCAGAGGAGCACCGAGCGGCTGTTGCGAGGTATCAGACTTATGCAGTTCATTATCCAATTGAGTTTTTCAACAAACAAAATCCACCAGGATTTCCATTGCATAATTTAACTCTCAAGGTTGGGGCACCAATTATGTTAATGCGAAACATTAAGCCACCAAGATTATGCAATGGGCTGGCAAGGATGCAAATAAAAGCACTACATAATTATATAATTGAAGCAAAAGTAATAAAAGATGTGCAAAAGGAGAGACAGTGTTTATTCCAAAAATTCAATGAATAACAAATAACCAGCCAATTGAGTTTAAAAGATTACAATTTCAAGTAAAAGTATGTTTTACTATAACAATAAATAAGTCACAGGAACAGACATTAAAGGTGGCTGGCCTAGACCTAAGAGAGGATTGTTTCTCCAATGGTCAATTATATGTAGCGTGCTCAAGAATCAGTTCAGCAAAAAACTTATATATTTAAGTAAATGATAAAAAGACAAAAAATGTAGTTTATAGAGAAGTACTAGAATAGAAAAAAAGGTAGAAGAATAGGCAAAGTTTAAGGGAAACTTTGAAATAAATGGTGGATTAGACCTAATGGGGATACCACAATAAAAAAAATGAGAAAAAAATCGATACCTCTGAGGTGGTGTTGAAAAGAGGTTAAGAATATGTGACAACTCAGAGAGCGAAGCGAGGCAAGTGAACGAAGCGAGCAGGCAAACGAAGTGAACCCGGGGTTGGCGAGCGAAGCGAGCAGGGGGCGGAGCCCACTAGTATATATATAAATTGGTTCCCGCAACGTCTCCGCAGTAGCGTCTTGCCGCTCCATTGCCTGTCAAGCTATCCAAAGTCCGTCTTGTTCCTGATCTGTTCGTTTATTTCTTCACTGTGGTTTATTGTTGCCTTGCATTGCCACATTTTTGATGTTTTGTTGCCGAATTGTAAGGATGAAAAATACCTGGTAATAAGTATACAAGAAATATTTATAATGTTGATGAAGAATAAGAAAACGAAATTATACTAACCTTGAAATGAATATTATGTCCGGCTAAGTCTTTGTAGAGGCGGAGGGGAAACGTAATGAAGTCCAACGCAGGCTGAGATTGGCCCGTGAGGGTGGCCAACATATGGGAGGCGAAGTGCAAGTCCCGTCTCAGGAAGGGAAGGTACGCCCGGGTCCTGCAAATGGATTCTGTTTGAACATGAGATGGATTAGTGTTGTAATTTTGGATTTTTTACTTACCTGTTCTATTTATGGTTGCAGTTTTTGTCGATATCTTCAATTGTTGCGTAGTTTGCTGTTTGTTTTGTTTTGCCGATAGCGATGTTAGTTGGATCTGCAGCTGATTGCAGTAATGGAGGAAAACCCGTGAGAAGTTCCGATGAGCTAGACGGCGCGGCCCACCGAGACACAAGCGGTTTCATAACAATATAGCGCCCAATCTTAAAAAAAAAAAAAAGAAAATGAGTTGGTTTGAATGTAAATTCCCTCGTATCCGGGATCCGCACCTCCGATGTTCGCGGTGCTGCAGGATGTGTTTTTGTTATTGCTTTTGGTAGCAGTTGACACCTTCCTATGTTGACGAAGTGTTCGCAACTGACTATCGTAGCCTGATGGCATCCGTGCAATTATAAACAAGTGGGAAAGGCTATAGTCGAGATACCGACCATATGATACCCGTTACTTATTTCAATACATTAACGATTCAATCCTAATGTCATAATTGCGTTGCCAGAACTAGTTGAGAATTTTAAGCATTCTAATAAGGTTTAACAATTCAAAAACTATTGCATACTCTAGGGGGCATCTGTTGCTTCAACAACTTAGGCACGCAATAACTGCTGTTCTACTTGTCCGATCTTGTTGGGATTCAATGGGATAATAGATAATAATAACAAAAATCGGTTATTACCAAAAATGCGCACTGTAAGAAAAATTGTGGGTGAGGTGGTTTTTCGCGATTTTCGGGGGCGGAGGGGGGCATGGCTTAAACTTGAAACAAACTTGATCTGCGTGAGGTACATGGAAATCTGAGAGATCCGTAAGCTTATACAGACGGATGACCGGTTTTTCGCGAATTGTGGGCGTGGAAGGAGGCGGGTCAAATATTTAAAACAAACTTGACCTGCTTCAACGTCTTTGTGATCTGCGTGTGAAAGTTTGGCTACTTTATCTCGAATGGTCTCTGAGATCTAGGCGCTCACACGCACGGACAGACAGACAGACGGACAGACGGACAGACACACATGGCTATATCGACTCGGGTGTTGATGCTGATCAAGAATCTATATACTTTATGTGGTCTGAGATGCCTTCTGCCTGTTACGCACATTCAAACGAACACAATATACCCTTATACTTATTTTTTATAAGTAACGGGTATAAATAGGTTAGATTTTTGTTGTTTTAAATTATTTGTTTATTTATTTATTGCAATGCCACATTATTCGTTTTGTCTCCTTTTGGTTCACGTCGGGAATGTGCTGACCGTAGTTTAGCAGAGCTTCGGTGACAGGTTTCCCAGAGCGATACAGGATCGCACCTGCCTCACTGCGCACCTCGATCGTGGCCAGAAGTGAGACAGAAGCCGAATAGCCATCAGTTAGCGTCTCTGGGATGTCGTTCCTCAAACGCTCGAGGAACCGTGCATCTAATAGATGCTTAAATGTTTAACCATATGTTCAAATTGTGCGTAGTAAAATGTTGGTTAGCCTGTGTTAGTTTGTTTTCTCTCCCCTTTTCTTGTTATATGTATAAAGAATTGTTTATCGATAGTTACAGTTTAAAAATTATTTATTTATTATTTTGTGTAATTATTTTCGTTCTTAGCTAGGAGTCGTAATTTAGATATTATTTATTTCATTTCTCTCTAGGGTTGTTTACAATTAGGCAGTATTTATTTATTTATTTTATTCGATTTTCTTAAGTAAATTTTCGTTAATAAATTAGTTGAGGGCGTTGTCTTTTCTGTATATTATGGCCGAAGAATCAGAATAGGAAGCTCATGGAGCGTCGGGTCAACAGCAACCATGTCCTTCGGGGGGCTTGCAAATGCGTCCTCCAACCACCGAGGAGTTGATGGAGATGAAGAAAGGCGGCAAACCAAGATCTAACATATCCAAAGGAGCCGATGAGGAACACGGTTCTCGAGTCCGCAGTCAACGTCGCGATTGCCGCGATGCATCAGACGTATCGAAGCTCGGTGCGAGATGAGATCAGCGCATCTTTGCGTGAGGAGATCCGTGTCCAATTTCTGGAGATGATGAAGCTCATCAATGATAGATTGAGACCTCTGGATGGTGGCTTGAGGAGCGAAGCCTCGGCAGCGACGTATCTTGGAGCACAACAATCAGCCCCGAACACAGGAGCCATCTCGAAACGTGCGGAAGTGCCACTTCCTAAAAATGTCCCACCGCTAGTGATGCCAAAGCAATTTCTACAGGTCCGGCAGCCAGAGTTTGGTAGTTCAGTGTTCGTGCATGATCCACAGCCGACCAACTGGAGGAATCCCAGGAATCCGTGGCAGAACGAAAGAAGAGGTGATAGGCATCGAGAAGAAAGCGGGTATTATAAAGTTCGGGACCGTAATCACCTGAAGTTGGAGCGATGGAACGTGAAGCTCGATGGCGAGGATCCCATGCACTTCGTCGAGGACTTTGTTTTCCACGTGGAGTTCTTGCAGAGACAATACCAGTGTCCCTGGAATGATGTCCTACGCGGATTCTACCTTTTCCTATCAGGACGAGCACGAGAATGGTATTGGGTGCACGTAAAGCACTCGAGAGCCGACAATTGTTTGCATCTACGTCCAGCACTCTTGGATCGTTTCCGAGGCCATCAGAAGGAGCATGACATCATGCAGGAGCTAGTGCAGCGGGAACAACAATCCAGCGAGTCAGCCGATGATTATATTCATCACATGCGTCAATTTGCCTCGCGTTTTCAGAAGCCGATGAAGGAGCGCGAGCTGGTGAAAATAATAAAGCGAGGGTTAAAGGAGAGTCTGGCGGTATTCGCATGGCACTAGACAGACGGTCCTCGAGGTGAAAACTCCACCGCGTCCACCAGAGCCATCAATAGAGGATGTTGAAAAGGCTGCCGTGGGATCCAAGATTGAGTGTTAGAACTGCCGTCAGCTTGGTCACAGTTTCCGAGACTGTCCAAGAAACGGACAATTTTCTGTTACCGATGCGGAAAATGGGATACACTCTGCTCGGAATGCGTCAATTGTCCGGGAAACTCCAGAGAGAGCGGGATGAGAGCGGGACCAGCGAGTTCAGGAACGGCAACCGCGGAAAGGAAGGATTGGAACTCTGCTCAAAGAATGTAGAGAAGAAGACGGCAACAGCATTTGAAAATAAAAGAAAATATTTAAATGAATATAATATATATAAGGATACGGATAAGACAATAGATAAGGAGAATAAACTTACGAAAGAACATTACGAGGCTTGCCGTATGAAGAACGTGTTCGGGCATATATGTCGGCCCGGAATAGATTATTTGGCGCGCGACAGCTGGAGGTGATGAAACTGGCCACTTGATGCGTCTTGAAGGCCCGAGCGCGCTTCCGACGTCGTAGATTGACGAGACGACAGGTCATCGAGGCTGTACAGCGGAATGAAAATTCGGATCCACCTGTGTTTTCGGATGTGGAGGTTAAGGGACGAGAAATTAAAGGTCTTCTAGACACGGAAGCATCGGTGAGTCTACTGGGAAAAGGATGTCGGGAATTGGTTGATTAGCTAGGCTGGACGGTGCAGCCATACATTTCGATGGTGAGGACTGCGGCAGGAGCCAGTCGTCCAATTTTAGTACGTGTTGTGCTGCCTGTAAAATATAATATGAGAACAGAGAAAATCGTATATATATAGATAGATAGAATAGATTTCTGGAGACCATTTGAAATCGCTCCTGGAGTGCTCGGAGCACCACGTGATGTCGATGTACGTCCAGAGGCTTCTGAGGTGACGGTGATCAACCCTGAAGTCGCATACTATTGGGACGAGGATGATGTCGTATCTGATCCGGAGATGTGGAGCCTGGAAGAGGGGCAGAATAGTCAGTTGGAGTCCGTTAAGCGCGAATTTCTCCAGTTCGAGAAATACAGTTTAGGAAAGATTCACCTGCTACAGTATCGGATACAGCTGATTGAAGGAACCAAATCCGTGAAGGACCGACATTATCCTCCGTCGCCGGCCAAGCTGGAGATCGTATGGGCCGAAGTCGATAAGATGCTGCAAATGGGCACTATCGGGGCAAGCGACAGTCTCTGGAGCAACCGGACGACAGTAGTGATGCGACCTGAAAAAACAGATTCTGTTTAGACGGCCGGAAGCTTAATAGCTTAACAGTGAAGGATGCTTACCCACTACCATGCATTGAAGGCATCTTATCTGGATGATCTCCTGATTTTATCAGCTGATTTTCCGACGCATATTAAATATCTCCAAAGGCCAACCTCACGATTGGCAAGGCGATGTCGAAATTTTGTTTCCGCAGCATAAAATATCTGGGTTACATAATAGGTGGTGGAACGTAGGGGATGGATTCAGGTAGAGTGGAGGCGATCAAAAACATTCCGGTTCCTAGAAACGTCAAGGAGCTCAGAAGTTTTCTAGGTACAGCGGGATGGTATAGACGGTTTATCAAAAACTTCGCTGAGATCTCAGTTCCACTGACTTATGCTTTAAAAAAGAAGAATGTTAAATTCCAGCTTAGTGATGCAGCCATAGAGGCAGTGGACGCACTCACCACAGCTCCAGTATTAGTCCATGCTGACTTCAAACAAAGTCTCACTTTGGCGTTGGAGCTGTGCTGTTACAACTGGATGACGAGCAGCAGGAGAGGCCGATCGCGTTTTTCTCAGCGAGGTCGGACAAGCATCAAATTAACTTGCCGGTGACGGAGAAGGAGTGTCTAGCCGCGAAGCTCGCTATCCATCGCTTCCGCCCGTATGTTGAAATGATGCCGTTCAACGTAATAGCCAACCACGCCAGTCTACAGAGGCTTTTAAGTCTCACGGACTTGACCGGGAGACTAGCCAGATGGTCAGTGGAGCTGCAATCCTTCCCATTCACGATGTGATGTAAGAAAGGCACCGAGAACTTCGTTGCTGTTGTCTAGGAGTGTGTAAGAGGTGGGTGTGACAACGGAGGACCTACTGGGTTTCGAAACCCTGGAGTTTGAGTACCAGGAGATGGTGAACGAGGTGACCAGCAACCAAGATCGGTTGCCTGATTTAAGGGTCCAGGACGGATTTATCTTTAAGAGAACCCGAGACTAGACGCTAGATGATGAAGTGGAGGGCACGAGTTGGAAGTTGTGGGTCCCGAAATCGTTGACAGCTGGGTTCATCCAAAGAGCACACGCCGAGGAGACCGCAGCTTATGGAGGAATGAGAGAAACGCTCCATGCCTTGCGCAGGCAGTTTTACTGGCCCGGGATGACCATCGAAGTTCGCGACTTCGTGCGAAAGTGTAAAACCTGCAAGGAGACGAAGGCGCAAAATTACCGGACACAGGTAGGAATCGGGAAAGAAGTTCTTACCGATCGTCCTTGTCGGAAAATCTACATAGACTTCCTGGGAAAGTATCCACGTTCAAAGCGTGGACACGCCTGGATATTTATAGTCGTTGATCATTTTTCCAAATTCACTTTCCTGAAGGCGATGAAAGAAGCTTCGGTTGTAGAGGTAGTCAACTTCCTGGTACAGGAAGTGTTCTTTAAGTTCGGCGTTCCAGAGGTGATACACTCGGATAACGGGCGGCAATTTATCTCCAAATCCTTTGAGGCGATGATCGAAGCATTTGGGATAATTAATCTGCGTACTCCCGTGTATTCACTCCAGAGCAACGCCGCCGAACGCGTGAACAGATCCGTACTAGCTGCAATATGGACATATTTAGAACAGGATCACAGAGAATGAAACGCTTACTTACCAGAAGTGGAGGTCTCTATCAGGAATGCGGTGCATACGGCTACAGGAGTGACTACGTTCTTTGCTGTGTTTGTATTTGAACGGGTTCTCTTACAAGCTAGGCAGGAAACTGAAATCCCTTTTCGACCACGACATCTTGGATTTGGAGGCGAAGGACAGATTGGCCGTAATCCGCGGTCAGGTGAAACAACATCTCAACTCTGAGTACGAGCGTAGTCGACAACGTTATGACCAGCGTGCACGTCACTTTCTCTTGGAGCCAGGACAGAAGGTTTGGAGGCGTAACTTCGCACTCAGCAACTTCAGCAAGGCATTCAATGCTAAGTCAATAGAAGTTTTTCATGCCAAGGATCTGCGATCGTAGCTGGAACTTGCTGAATTTTGATTGGCGTTGGTGGTGAAGGTTCCGACGCGTCCATCTGTGGTAGAGTAGGTGTGAGTCGTGGGTGTGGCCTACGTTGGGTGCTGTTCAGGAAGCAGACTGGGCACAAGCGATCTAGTGGAATTAGGGGAAGTGTGGTGGGCTGGGGTCGCTCATCAGGCTCTCGATAGTTATTACTATCGATAGTTGACATCGATCGCTGCAGCGAGTAGTGTGTGGTTGGAGTGGCAACTCCCAATGTTTTGATAGAGAAGGACAGGTAGCGGTTCTAGAGCGAGACAGCGCATATGTGCTTATCCCTCATACCCAGAGCATGCGAACGAGAGTTCGACTTTGACTGCGGTCAGCGGTCCAGTTTTCTGCACGTTGTGCGGCGCGAGAATCGAATTCTACGCCCCCGTGCCTTTAAAGATTAGTTCCCGGGACTGTGCCGCCCCAGAATTCTCTATAGTTCGATTGCATAGTGCCATTCAACGCAGTGCCGTGCCATACGTCGTCTCAGTCCCAGACAACAATGTCTGAAACCTGTTGACAGCAGAAATTTAAAGTTTCCCAAATTGCAAATGTTGGTTAACGAAATAATAAGATACATCTTCAAGCTTTTAAATATAAAAGACATATGGTTTTAAGGTGGTTTGTTTTCCTTAGGCAGAAGCAAGCCTACACTTACCTTTTGCTTTCAAATATTTTTCTAAAAAAAGGGTAATTTCAATAGTGAAAAAAAGGTCAAAAAAGGCGTTTCAGTGTTTCGCGCTTAGCAAATCTTCATATGTTTCATTCTCTTTTATTGAAGATAAATATAATTTTTATAAGTTATTTAAAGTATATAAAAAATTTGAGCTAATAATGGGTACATTGTGTGTAACGTCCGTAACGGAAAATAGGGTATTTTCAATTGAACATAATGCATTTTAATAATTGTGCTTTATAAACACAGTTCCTTATGCACTTTAATCTGATAAAGAAAAAATATATATTAAATCATGAAATTTAAAAAAAAAGTTTTTGGTGCTTTTAATGTATTTTCACCTACAAACTTAGAATCTGGGCTTAAAAGTACTCTGGGTTGACGAAAATCCCTAAAATTTCCATAATTACAGATTTTCTTTATCGATCTCAGCTTTTTGTTGCTGGCCTTTTCTATGCAAGCGTTTCTTTAATTTACGTTCCAAGAAGTTATGTGATGACTTCATCTGACTAAGCTTCAAAATAGTGGATACTTGTAAAAAATATTCAGGCATTCAAACTTATAATTATTTTTCTGGCCAAGCCAATGATAATTCTATAAAAGTAGAAATAAGATACATACTTAAAAAGTTTAATAAATAAAAATAAACTAATATTAGAATAACAAAATATTGTTAAATAAATAATTACAAGTTCATAGAGACTTTTTAATGCATAAATATTTTTCCTTTACACAATTTGGCTTGATGAAAAAGTGTAACGTCCGTAAGGTTCGTAACACACAAAAATTATGTATTGTATTTTTCCAGCTGAATTGATATAGTATTTTATACGTATTTAGACTTCTTTGGGTTATTACGCAAAATTCGCTAAAAAATGAGAAAATGCATATAAACCTCAAGTCGACTTCAATTTTTTGTAACGGGCGTAACGGAACTTTAAGCAACCACAACTTTTTTTAATACTAGTTAAGCTATTTTTTTTTAAATAAGTTTAAAAGTACTCCGAATGAACTGCATTTTGCAACTGCAAATTTCATGAAAATATACCAATGTACAATGCCAGCTGTGTCAATTTAAAAGTGAAAGTTTGGGTACGAATGTAACGTCCGTATTGCAGGATTAGCCCATATATATAAATTTGTTCCAGCGGCGTCCCCGCAGCAGCGTCTTGCAAGATACCTGTAAATAAGTATATAAGTATTAATTATAATGTTGATTAAGAATAAGAAAACGAAATGGTACTTACCTTGAAATTAATATTATGTCCAGCTAAGTTTTTGCAGAAGGGGAAGGGAAACGTAATGAAATCCAACGCAGGCTGGGATTGGCCCGTAAGGGTGGCCTACATATGGGAGACGAAGTGCAAGACCCGTCTCAGGAAGGGAGCGTACGCCCTGGTCCTGCAAATGGATCATGTTTGAACATGAGTTGTATTTATTGTCGCAGTTTTTTGTCGATGTCTGTTGTTTGTTTTGTTTTGCCGATAGCGATGGTAGTTAGAGCTGCAGCTGATTGCAGATAGCGATGAATTATCGATTGTGTGAACTGCGGGCAAGGGATGGAAACACACCCGTGAGAAGTTCCGATGAGCTAGTCGGCGCAGCCCTCCGAGACACAAGCAGTTTCATAATACATATAAAAACCTATACACGAGGTAAAGGTCTAGTGACAAAAGCATATTATAGCCTCAAAATTTTTAATATCCCATTTTGTGACTAACGAAATTAAGTTTAATTCAAAAATATTAAATAAATATAAAAAAACAATACCTGAAAATTGGAATTCGTCACTCCGCAAAAAATAATTTTTATTTACAAAAAAGCTCACCCTTTTTGAGCACAGTGCAGAATGCCAATATTCAGGTATTGTTTTTTTTTTACTTAATTACTGAACTTAATATCGTTAATCACAAAATGGGACATCAGAAATTTTGGGGCTAGAATATGCTTCCGTCGCTAGACTTTTACCTCGTATAGAGGTTTTTTTGTGTGCTTGCAATATGCCACCAAAGGAAAATATAATTAAAGCAGTGGTGGGCACAGCCTCGCACTCGTGCAAATCAGCTGTTCGATTTACCAATACACACGCAAACCCGAACGCAACGAACAGAGCGAAATCAGTAGAAGTCAGAACGTCGATCGGGGAGGTTATGCGCGCGCTTTCCTTAAAAAGCAACAAATATGCACTGCGAGCCATCGTTGAGAAGGTCTACTTGAAAAAAAAATGATTTAATTGCTTTAAATTTGTAATGCAAACTCCAATTCTTAATGTGTGACCACAGAGTTGGACACTATTTCGATTATTAAGTTAAGAGGCGTTAATTGGGTTGTCATAGTAGAAAGAGAATACCTAGAAAACGAGATATTGCATGAATTTAATTTTTTCTCAGTGCAGTTCAAAATCATTTTGAGACATCGAGCGACCTGGTTGTGCTCTCGTTGAAGGCAAGATGTGCACTGATTCAAATCGTACGTTCGCAGCAGCAACCGACCTCGCATTCGGCATTCGTCGGCTCGTGTCTGTGTGAGCTGCCGATAACGATCCGATAAACTTGTCCACCACTGAATTAAAGTAACATTTTATGAAAGGAAATTAGTGGCAAGGCCGCAGCAGCTTCCAATGCAAACCTGCTGCTGGTTTTCAAAGGAAGAAGCAGCAAATTGGTAGAAATTAGGCCACTTACCTTACAGGAAAGTCAAACTCTTTCTTTTCTATTTAGACCAGCAGAGCGATAAGTTGTGAGTGTTTTAACCGAAAATATAAAGAAAATTTTTTTTCTTTTTATTTAATATTTATAAAGCAAAATAAATTGAAAAGAAAAAATAAATATTAATTAATTCAAACAAAAAAATGACCAAATTATATAAAGTAATTATAGCTCAGTGAAGAGCCTCCGTAAATTTTATTATAACTTTTTGTGCAAAGCACACTTCCATATGTTTGTCAGTTTGTTATTTTTTTCCCTTCATATAATTTTCTCCTCCTAGAACTGGCACCACAAGCAAGGTCTAGGACAGGGGTGCCCAAATGCTGCTTATGACAGAGCAACTCACCAATACGCACAAATAAAAATACAAATGCATTGAAGTGATCAGTTTATTTGTTGCACTGAAAAAAAGGTTGCTTACAAAAATAAGTTTCTTTCAGTGCAAGCTCACGAAAGGGCAACAACAATTTACATTCAGATTAACGAGTTAACGGTAAAGCCTATGAAAGTGTTGTTGCTCAGTTCAACGAAGGCGCGGAGAATGCCCACTGGTCGGGCTTGTATGGAGCCGCGGCCATAAATACTTCTAGATGGGCTATCGCTATGAAACTTTCACCAAAAATCTTAAAAAAATATTATAAGTATATTATAAAAAAATTGGCCAGATCGTACCACTATATCCTATAGCTTCCATAGGAACGATAGATCGAAAATGAAGTTTTGGTATTGTTCGGAGCAGAACATATAGATTTTCTCCCAAATATTCTTATTAATTTGTGCCATTAAATTAATATCACAATATGTAACTATTTTCATCCACCACCTGTTTGTATGCAACAAAATTGTTACGAATTCACCTTTTATGTAAAATGTTAGAGCAATGTTATACTCATTTTGGCAGGCTTATGTTATGCAGAAGATTACAACTCTACTTATCCAATTCGACCGGCAATAAACACAAACCATAAATTGAAACTCGTCGTGTTTTTCAATTAAAACTATAAATATAGGGACATATCGTTGTTCCCTCAAAACAGGTATGAAAAACTCCGTGGTTTCTTGAGATTTCTTATCTAATCTCCCGCAATATACATCAAATCGGACCACTATATCATATAGCTGTCATAGGACCAATCGGTCCAAAATTAAGTTTTAGTATGAAAAACTTTTTTGTTTTACGAGATATCGTAACCAAACTCATAGAGTATGCATTTAAGTTGATGATATATACAGGGCTGGGAATACTGATTAGATTTTTTAATCAGCACCTGTTAACTAATAAATAAATAATTTTTTAAATACTGGAGTTTTTCCAGCGAAAAATAATTATTTTGTAAAACTAGTTGAGTAATCCAGTCTACAGTAAATTACAATAAAAACTGCTTCAAATCTGACTTAACTACTTTTTGGAACAATTGTACTTTTACTCGAAAATTTCCAGTTGACATTTAAATTGCTTGAAAATTCAAGCTTTCAGTAAATTACACTGTGATAGTTTTTTTCAAAAAAAAAAAAAACATGACCAAACTCAACGGTTTTCCCCTATTTCGGGTCCTAGGAATCGAACTGCATCATTACTTTTTTGAGTTATAATCATCGTTTCATACAAAATTTTTTATTTAAGTTTTTTAGTGAATTAGGCACTTTTAAGAAAATAGGGCATTTGTGTTCGGTCTCTAACTTCCAAAGTATTGATTTTTTTGGTAAACCTTTTTCAGAAAAGTTTCTTGGAATGTTACAAGCTACAAGTTTTACGAACAAGTCGATTCGCAAAAATGTCGTTTTGGAGCTGTTTGAGCTCCATATGTTCAGAAAACCTAATTTTGTCCACCTTTTTTGTAAGTTTTTTTGATTGTGTTACCCAGCTATTGAGTTTTAGTACACGATACATATACCAAAATGTAGATCATGTTATGCCAAGTAGATTCAACCAAAAAAACTTCTTGAAAAAATTAAAAATTTTGAAATATACAGGTTACCAAAAAACGATATGTGATACAGATAAAAAAAAAATACTGGAAAAATTTTTCTAATGTAAGATTTTTACAATAAGTACTTTGTTAAATCTAGCATATGTCTTAACTTCTTTTTTCAGAAGTTAGATTGCATTTGTGTTCACTACTTATGAAAGTCACAACCTATTTTAAAAACCCTTACTTATTCTGAAAGCTAGTGAATATCATTTATACAAAGAATTTAATTTAAGTCATTAGTTTTACATAGATGTAAAAATAAATAGATCTATTTATTTTTGAATGATACGAATTAAGTTTTTTTATATATTCTTAAGATTTTTTATTTTAAAATTTTGGAAAAGTCGTAAAAAAATGTTAACAACACACTTCCACACTTCAGTATTTTAATAATTGCATAGTTTAAGATATTATTTTTTTAATTAAAGGGGAGATGACTTAGATTTTACTATAACAGCACAGCTGGTTTATGTCACAATGTCGATATCATTTTGAAAAATCGTGGATTTGATGGATGCTGTCTGAATGGTATTACTGAAAACCTATGTTATCTTAATCTAACGATTTTTATGTAAGGGGAGGATACCGCTTTCGAATTTCATAAACATTTCCTGTTTAAGGTATTGGTCGGCACATAAGTGCACCAGCACACTCATTGAGTTTAAAATCAAGAGTGTAGGCTAGTTAATCTTCATAAAAATTTATATAGGTCAATCTTTTTGGTGCAGGCAGTATATATATACTGTGATACTTCGATATATCGAAGCCGGTTAGATCTGATCATTATATCATATAGCTGCATTTGGATAGACCGTATAAAAATCATCCTTTTGTATAAAATATAATTTTGTTTTTTGAGATATCGCAACCATATTAGCTTGCTGAAAATTTTATATTGTTCTTTACATCCCAAAACGAATTTGGTTTAAATCGGAGTACTATGTCGTTAAAAAAATCAAACTTTGATATGAAAACTTTAAAACTAATGACTTAAATTAAATTCTTTGTATAAATGATATATAGACATATTCACTAGCTTTCAGAATAAGTAAGGGTTTTTAAAATAGGTTGTGACTTTCATAAGTAGTGAACACAAATGCAAGCTAACTTCTGAAAAAAGAAGTTAAGACATATGCTAGATTTAACAAAGTACTTATTGTAAAAATCTTACATTAGAAAAATTTTTCCAGTATTTTTTTTTTATCTGTATCACATATATGTCAGAAAAAGTGAGTTTGGTTAAAGATACAATATTGTTATTACTCAGTGTAATTTTTGAAAAAAAATTTTTAAAAAATCGTTTTTTGGTAACCTGTATATTTCAAAATTTTTAATTTTTTTAAGAAGTTTTTTTGGTTGAAGCTACTTGGCATAACATGATCTACATTTTGGTATATGTATCGTGTACTAAAACTCAATAGCTGGGTAACACAATCAAAAAAACTTACAAAAAAGGTGGACAAAATTAGGTTTTCTGAACATATGGAGCTCAAACAGCTCCAAAACGACATTTTTGCGAATCGACTTGTTCGTAAAACTTGTAGCTTGTAACATTCCAAGAAACTTTTCTGAAAAAGGTTTACCAAAAAAATCAATACTTTAGAAGTTAGAGACCGAACACAAATGCCCTATTTTCTTAAAAGTTCCTAATTCACTAAAAAACTTAAATAAAAAATTTTGTATGAAACGATGATTATAACTCAAAAAAGTAATGATGCAGTTCGATTCCTAGGACCCGAAATAGGGGGAAACCGTTGAGTTTGGTCATGTCTTTTTTTTCGACTTGCACAGTGTTATTACTGGCACTGGCTTATATTCCAGCACCAGCAAATATTTATTTATTTATTTCCCTACCAGTACAATTTTACTTGACATTTTTTTAAAGCATTAAAAAAATACTTGCGATTTTTCTTACCAGCAAATTTTTAATTGGGATATTTATATACACTATTTAATTTTTTGGGATATTATACTTCAGCATATTTTTACTTGAAATTTGATACTCCAGCAAATATTTATTTGGGATTTTTCGTCAGCAGCATATTTTTACTTTAGATTTTTTAATCAAGCAAACTTTTACTTGACATATTTCATTTCAGAGATTAATGTGTATATAATAAACTATGATTATGAAAATTATGATTATGACCATTCTGTACAATATCCATTTCAATGATTTTTATGTAACACATTTTTTGTTTTTTGTGATTTTTTTAATTCAGTGTGTTGCACTGCACTGCGGATAATTAGCAAATACATAAACACGTGTTCGCTCTTGGCTTTCAATTTCTGCGAAGTCCCGTTAGAAATGTAAACAAAAATTTATTGCGTCGTAAAGTTTGGACAGTCAGCTGATCATTAAACCGGTTTTCGCTGGAATAGCTCAAAATCAAATTTTGTATTTTTGGCCTATGGCACCGACCAGTGTGGAATGAAGAGAATACGCAAAATTGTTTTTGTAGTCTGCTTTGTCAATGGAGTAAGCCGCACATGCATATGGCAATTGCTCTTCCTATAGAAAGAGCAATTACAAAAACAAGATGAGCTTGATGAGCAATGGCTTGGGCATCACTGGTCTAGAACTTGCGATCAAGAAAAGCTCAATCGGCCCCTGCGCTTTGCCTAGCCGAACTCATCAGCTGATAAACGTGACTTTTATAAGGCAATTATACCCAAACGACGGTTGCCAAAAAATGATCATATTTTTACGAGGAAATACGTGAAAAGTGCGAAAAACTGGCCTTATTAAATGGAAATCGGTTGCAAGCCTTAAGTGAGGTGGAAATTGTGAAAAATCTAACCTATTTGCTGCAGTCAGGCAGAAACTGCATATCATCTGCCTGGTCAGCAGCATTGTCCGTTCCCGTTTCCCCGTTGCTTTTGTTTATCCCACTGCTTTTGTTTTCCTCTCGAATGTCAAATGTCCGTCGAATGTCGCAGAAACTTGATTTCTACTGATTTCGACACTGATACAGTGTTCCGATTTGGACCAAATTCGGTGAGGATGTATAATACCAGCCCAGATGCATATTCTAACAGTTTGGTTACGATATCTCAAAAAAAAACAAAAAACTATTTCATACATATGCTTGATTTTCGGCAGAGCGTCTCTATGACAGCTATATCATATAGTGGGCCGACTTTAACCAAATTTGGTCAGGATGTATAATACCACCCCAAATGTATATCGTGTGAGATTGGTTGAGATATTTCAAAAATTGAAGAAGCTTTTCATACTAAAACTTAATTTTCGATGTATCGTTCCTATGGCAGCTATATTATATAGTTGTCCGATCCAAAAATAAAAACAAACTTGATCTGCGTATGGTATCCAGGAACCTACATTCCAAGTTTGAAGTCTCTAGCTCTTATGGTTTCTGAGATCGACGCGTTCAAACAGACGGACAGACAGACGGACATGTCTCAATCGACTCGGCTGTTGTTGCTGATCAAGAATATATATACTTTTGGGGGTCTGCCACGCCCCCGTCTGCCTGTTACATACATTCTGCCAAATGCATTATACCCTTTTTTGCCCATTTTTAATGGGCTCAGGGTATAAAAACAGAAACAAACAAACAACAAGCAAAACAATTGCCGATTCTGTGGCGGAAGTTATCACGAGAATTTGGAGCAATGCCGAGCGCGCAATGCAAGTTGCCACAAATGTGGCAAAGAGGGACATTATGCTAGAGTTTGCATGTCAAAAAAGTCAACAGCCAATTAAGTAAAGGAAATTACTGATAGCCAAGAGGAACACAAAGTAGAAGTATGCAACATGCTGCAATCGAGCATAGGGGACGATAAGTATGTATTAAGTAATAACAAGAACAATATAAACAAAGGAATCTTTGTAGATTTGCATATCTATAACAAGCGCAGACAACCAAACATAGTAAGATGCCAACTGGACACGGGAGCAACATGCAACGTCATCGGAATTAAAGAATTAAATAACATCGAACCAGAAGCAACAATAAACAAAACAAGCACAGTTCTCAAGACAGTGGACGAAACACGGATACCAACAATTGGAACATCAAAACTAACAGTTAGGAAACACAACGAAACAAATAGTTTTGAGCTACTATTCTACGTAATAGAATCTCAACATTGTCCACTACTATCTGCGGAAACATGCCAATCACTAAGACTAATAGAAATATGCAAACAAATCAAACAAGAAGTAGTCATACAACAGGATGCATATAACATATTACAGAAATACAAGAAGGTATTCACAGGAATAGGCAAGGTAAAAGGGAAAGTAACTCTGGAAATAGACGAAACGATAACAGCAACAAGCGAGCCCCCAAGAAGAATACCAAAAGCATTACGTCAACAACTGAAAGAGTCAATCAAAGAAATGGAAAAAGAACAGATAATTTCGAAACAAAACGATTATACTCCATGGACCAGCAACATTTTCATAATAAACAAGGGGGCTCCGCCCCCTGCTCGCTTCGCTCGCCTAACCCCGGCTCGCTTCGCTCGCGGTGAGGTGCGGCTACAGTCGAGCACGCTCGACAGTAGAATACCCTGAGCCCAGGTACTCTTTTATAAAAGTTGATTTTCGACCAATTGTTCCTGTGGCAGCTATATGATAAATGGAACCGATTTGAACCAAATCTGGTCAGAATGTACAAAACCAACCTAAATGCATATTCTATCAGTTTGGTTAAGATATCTCAAAAAACCAAAACATTTTTCATACTAACACTTACTTTTCGATTGAACGTCTCTATTGCAGCTATATGATATAGTGGTCCGATCTGAACCAAATTTGGCCAGAATATATGAGACGAACTTAAATGTTCATTCTATCAGTTTGGTTAGGCTATCTCTAAAAACAAAAACTTTTTCTTACTTAAACTTGATTTTCGACTGAGCGTCTCTATGGCAGCTATATGATATAGTGTTCCGATTTGGACCAAATTCGGTGAGGATGTATAATACCAGCCCAGATGCATATTCTAACAGTTTGGTTACGATATCTCAAAAAAAAACAAAAAACTATTTCATACATATGCTGGATTTTCGGCAGAGCGTCTCTATGACAGCAATATCATATAGTGGGCAGACTTTAACCAAATTTGGTCAGGATGTATAATACCACCCCCAATTTTTATCGTGTGAGATTGGTTGAGATATTTCAAAAATTGAAGAAGCTTTTCATACTAAAACTTAATTTTCGATGTATCGTTCCTATGGCAGCTATATTATATAGTTGTCCGATCCAAAAATAAAAACAAACTTGATCTGCGTACGGTATCCAGGAACCTACATTCCAAGTTTGAAGTCTCTAGCTCTTATGGTTTCTGAGATCGACGCGTTCAAACGACTCGGCTGTTTTTCCTGATCAAGAATATATATACTTTTGGGGGTCTGCCACGCCCCCGTCTGCCTGTTACATACATTCTGCCAAATGCATTATACCCTTTTTTGCCCATTTTTAATGGGCTCAGGGTATAAAAAACCCAACAACAAGCTGAGAATTTGTATTGACCCAAGAAAGGTGAATGAAGCTTTGAAGGATGTAAAATATCAACAACCAACGGTTGAGGAAATATTTACAGAACTTGCCGATGCAAAAATATTTTCTGTGCTTGATGCAAAACATGGATTTTGGCAGTTAGAGCTTGACGAACAAAGCAGAAACTAACATCATTTTGGACACCCTTCGGCAAATATAAATTTAATCGTCTGCCGTTCGGGATAAATCCTGCCATGGAAATATTCCAAATGAAGCAAAACCAAATAATAGCTGGACTAAAAGGAGTGGTGTGCATTGCGGATGATATATTAGTATTTGGAAAAGGCGAAACGGAACACGAAGCGTATTACAATCACAACAAAAATCTACAAAATCTGTTGGAAAGACTCAGTAAGAAAAATCTCAAAATAAACAAAGAAAAGGTAAAGCTGTGCCAAACCAGTATGAAATTCTTTGGGCATATTATAACTACGAAGGGAGTTCAGCCCGATCCCGAAAAAATCAGCGCTATTGTGAATATGCCGATACCAACAGATAAAGAAAGTACACAATGATTTTTGGGGTTAGTGACCTACGTTAGCAAATTGATACCAAATGCATCGCAAATGACAGAGCCGTTAAGAAAAATATCCCATCAGAGAAGTGAGTTCATATGGAAGCAAGAACAGGACATAGCATTCAAGAAAATAAAACAAGCAATCACGGAAACACCAGTGCTACAATACAACGATGTAAAGAAACCAGTTACTATACAAACGGATGCATCGTCATTTGCTTTAGGATGTACGCTGTTACAAAATGACCATCCAGTTATGTATGCCTCAAAGACTCTATCGCCAACACAACAAAATTATGCTCAGATAGAAAAAGAAATGCTAGCCGTGCTATTTGCGTGCAAACGATTTGATCAATATATCTGCGGAAAAAAAGACGTGACAATAGAAACGGATCATGCTCATTGCTCAAAACGCCAAAACGATTACAATCGATGATAATGCAGCTGCAACGATACAACTTTAAAATAGTGTACAAAAAGGGAGCAGAAATGTACATTGCGGATACACTATCAAGAGCACCAGTACAATCAACCCTGGAGGAAAAATCGTTCGAAATTTACAAAATTGAGCATGAGCTGAAAGAAATGGAAGATGAGCTGAACAGTGACATAGCAGATGCACCCATAACAGAAACAACACTAACAAAAATAAAAACTGGTCAGGATCAAGATGAGGAAATTAAGAGCTTAAAGAAATTAATTCAAAACGGTTGGCCAAATGATAAAAGGATGCTGGAACAAAAGCTTAGAAAATTCTGGCCGATGCGGGAAGAGCTAGTGATAAGTGAAGGGTTTACGCTTAAAGGAATCAAATTATTAATACCAAAACATCTGCAACAGGACATTCTCCAACGTCTACATTACTCTCACCTCGGAATCGAAGCAACACTTAAACTAGCGCGAGAGTCAGTATATTGGATCGGCATAACAGATGATATAAAAAAGCTTATCAGTGAATGTGACATTTGCAGCTCATATTCTACAAATCAGCAACGAGAACCGCTAATTACAACAACCATTCCGCAAACTCCTTTTAAAATCGTATCGATGGACATATTTGAACTAATGATAAATGGAAGACAAAAACACTTCCTGATTACAGTAGACCATTATTCTGACTTCTTTGAAATAGATGAAATAAGTAGCTTGTCAGCTCAAGCAACGATCAGAGCATGTCGCATTAACTTTGGAAGATATGGAATATCACGGATAACGGAACAAACTTTACAAGTAGTGAATTCAAAAAGTTTGCATGCGACTGGGAATTCAAACATGAAACATCAAGTCCACATCACCAACAAGCAAACGGGAAAGCGGAATCAGCGGTAAAAATAGCAAAAACACTCGCAAAAAAATCACTTGCATCGAACTCAGACTTTTACAAATCCCTTCTCGTATGGAGAAACACACCAAATAAAATCGGATCAAGCCCAGCTAAACGGTTGTTCTGTAGATGGCTGCGATGTAGCATACCCACAACAAACATGAAACAACAGATTACAACACATGTATCTGACAACATAGAAAGGCAACGCATCTACAATAAACAATACTTCGACAGAGGCACAAGAAAACAAAACGATCTCAAAGTGGGTGATGACGTATATTTAAAAATTGTTCCAAATGAAAATTGGAAAAGAGGAGTAATAAGGAAAAAATTCTCTGACCGCACATTCTTAGTATTATCAAATAATCGAAACTACAGAAGTAATTCAATACATATTAAGAAGGTAAATGTTCCATCAAATGGTGCGCCAAGGACATCAGCAGACGAAGAGAGACCATCGGCTCAACAAACAGACTCTTCAACAGCGCAAGCTGAGAAACACAACAGCAGTACGTGCAGTCAGTGGTTATTACAAGATTTTGAGCAAAGTCAAACCAATATTATTGACACACGCGAACCGGCAGAGGCGTCACAGCCAGAGGTCCAGATTGAGCAGCACCAAAATGATCAGAATAGCGAACGGCCACAACGTCAGCGAAAACATCCTTCAAAATTCAATGACTACGTTTTATATAACTAACTTGTAAATTTCTAAGATAGTAGTTTAAGTTAAAAGAAAGGGGATGTAATAGTAATAACAGATAATATCGATAGATCGATAAATTTAGTATAATAATCGCACTAGATATAAGTACAGCAACTCGGTAAGGAGGCACATTGAAAGAAAACCCGCAATGAATGCGCACAACAAAGAGATCAAATATATCTTGAAATACTTAATATAATAGATTCCTAGTTTGGATAGGTGACTTCTCAGTCTACAGTGCGCTGTCAGTAGACCGGTGAGTATCCTGAGTCTATTCTTTCCTAAGGAGATTACTTGTTTGAACCGTTTTTGGTTGTAGTAACCTTGGAGGTTTTTGGCTTGCCTGAGACCTGTGGTATTCTCCCAGTGCGACTGCTGCAGTCGCCTCTCCTCTTTACGTAGGTACTCCCGGATAGTGTGTCTTCCTATTCCACAAAACGGTTCAGGACCTATAAGGGGCTTGCTTGCACCCATTCTGGCTGCTTCGTTTCCTGCTATTTCCCTATGGCCTGGTATCCATCTAAGGGTTAGCCTATTGAGCAATCCCAGTTGGTTTAGCTTCTTCCTCACTTCGTGCACTACTTTAGACGTAACCTTCGCCTTATCGATTGCATCGAAAATACAAAGAGTTTAAATTAACAATTTTTTTCTAACGATATGTTAGTGGAAGAAAAATAATATTTTTTTTATTCATTTTCAATTCTTAATGTGTGCTATCGATCTTTGCTTTTTCTCATTATTTTTAATTTTTGTATGTGCAAATTGTAAAGTGTACAGTGTGCAGAAGGAGATAGAGTAAGCGTTAAGTTTACCTCACCCCTCATTTCTGCGGAATTGCGTGAAAGCTCCCCACAGCTGCGACCCAACGAAAGATCTTTCGTCGTGGGAGCACCAGCATGCTGTAAGTGGTAAACCGAAATTATTCGTTTCATTTTGAGTACCGGAACCGAAACCGTAACCGAAACAAATTTGTTTATAAGAAGCGAAAACCGAAACGTTTGTACCGGTACCGCTTTCTGTACACTTTTCGAAAAATAATTTTTTGTTTTCCATATGTATATCATTTTGCCAATTTTGCTTTCTATTAAAAAAAACTTTAAATTTAGGCTAGGATTATCTCGATAAAATACAAACATATAGTACGTATGTATGTACAAATCTGTTAATATATTTTTGTTTTATAACATTTTTTTTTTTTTTTTAATTTAATTGCTGTACCGGTACGTACCGGTACTGATACCGGAACCGAAAGGAAAAAACCGAAATAGAACCGTTTACCGAAACAGTTACAACAGAATAAAAAAATTTTAATAAAAATGTAAATAATAGTAAGAATAAAGTTATGAAGATTAGAGTAAAAAACTGTAAACAGCATTAAATTAAAAGAAAATTTTTAATTGCGCTTAAATACAGGGTGGGCCATCTATTGGTACGTTTTTGAATTTCGTCGTATGACACCACCAAACGAGCTACAGACCCGAACTTTCGACAGTTCATTAGTCATACCGTCCGCGGCACGAAACGACATGTTTTCTCTTGAAGAGCGTTTTGAAATTTTAAAAACTTATTTTCAAAGTCAGTGCTGTGTCGCCGAAACTGTACGAATTTTGAAAAGAAATATGGGTCCTGATTAAGCACCCACCGAAGGAGCTATACGCAAATTGGTGAGGAAAGTTCGTGAGAAAAGGGATGTTAGTGGATGACAAAAATGGTCCCAGAGCTCGGACAGTGCGCACACCCGAGAATATTGAGGCTGTGGCCCAAAATGTGAGACAGAATCCGACGACCTCAACTCGACGCCGATCGCAGCAACTGAGCATTAGTCGCACCAGCCTGAGGAGAATACTGAACAAAGACCTCGGATTATTCGCCTACAAGATCCAGATGACTCAGGAGTTGAAAGCAAATGACCATCCGCTTCGATATCAGTTTGCTGTGTGGGCTATATACAACCTCAATAATGACGTCGATTTTGGTCGAAAAATCATCTTTTCGGACGAAGCTCATTTCCATCTCGGCGGATATGTGAACAAGCAAAATTGCCGGATTTGGGGCACGGAACAGCCACACACAATCGTAGAGAGACCAATTCACCCTCCAAGAGTCACAGTTTGGTGTGGATTTTGCAGTGGTGGCATAATTGGCCCATTTTTCTTCGAAAATGATGCTGGAAACGCCGTTACCGTCAATGGCGAACGCTACAGAGCCAAGTTGACCAAATTTTTATGGCTTTAAATCGACACTATGAATGTGGACGACCTTTGGTTTCAACAAGATGGCGCCACATGCCATACAAGCTGACTTAAGATCGACCTTCTGCGCACCAAGTTCAACAACCGCATAATCAGCCGTTCAGGAGATGTCAATTGGCCTGCGCGTAGCTGCGATTTGACACCGCTGAACTTTTTCCTGTGGGGTGCCGTTAAAGACCGATGTTATGCGACTGATTGTCGACTGATTTGAGTGAAATTGGCGCCGAAGTAGTCCAAAATGTCATTAATAATTGGGGTAACCGAATGGCATACTGGCATACAAAAAAGTTAATAAAAAATATCAATGTATGCTCATTTAATCGCATTTTTAAAAACGTACCAATAGATGGCCCACCCTGTATATTAAATTCAACTTTTATTTTATTAGCCACCGTATTATTTTTAAATTTTTATTATATATATTTACATTGTTTAGCCAAGCGCTTAACCAGCTGTAAACGAGAATAGCATGGCGCAAAGAGAGAGCGCAGCCTAAAGATGCAAGTGCTCTGTAGCTTAAGCCGGCAACTCTTCTTGCGCGGCCACATTTTGATCAGTAACTCATTCTTTTCGTATCGTTCTTGATGCAAACGGCAAGAATATTAGTCTGCCGCCTTTGCAATTATTCAAAAAACTTAAAACCAAAAACTTTGCTATCAACTTGCCAATAAACCTCCGAAATTGTAACTGGTATTAAAATGAAACAATTATAGTTTTTTATTTTTGCTGGATATTTGAGCCAAAGTGAAAAGGCTCACTCTGGCCGCAACACCTTGCATCTTTCCATCTTTAGCTGATTGTTGCACTATGCTAGGTGTTATGTTCATTAAAAGGGTGATATTGACCAAATCAACTTGTCAGTTCAGGGTAATTAATCCATATTAACTTGTCAGTTTCTTTTAGGCGTACACGTAACTTCATTCCTCTTTCTCGTAACACCTGTACTACTCTGTCCTTATTATAATCAACTTTATCGTGTTTTCAACACAGGGGCCTTTCTTCCTACTATTAAATTTCTAATTGTAAATTATTTTTCTAAATTATTTCATTATTTTCTCTCATTGACCTGATTGGGTTTTTTTTCTGGGTTTTCCCCAATACTTGCAACAAATGTTGGATCAATTAATTAATTTTTTGAATTATTCAGACTTAACTTAACTTAATTTAATCTTACTTTTTTATATCTTGGTCTGTTATTGTTGTAGAATGACCTATTGTTCTGTCTATTAGGAATATAGAATCGATTGTTTTGCCCAGTATAAAATATTGTGCTGTTTTGATTTGCTGAGTCAGTGCTGCTACTAACGAATTTTGCGTTCACCTCGTTCATGTTGCTGAATTGCTCTGATTCCATAATTGTTTTCATTTTTTCATTCTTGCAATTGTGTTTTATGTCTTTAACTGCTGTTTGTGTTGCATATTTGTTGGCTATTTCATGGTTTAATTCGTCTATAATGTAAGCGCGCGTAGTGATTTTGTCAGCTATTCTATTTCCGTTGTATAAGTATTAGTTGACTTTCCATCTTATTTTAAGCTTATCAGTTTTGTCTGTGATTTTGACTTTATTTAATTTTTTATTTTAAACTTAATTTCGTTCGTCACAAAATTGGATATCAGAAATATTGGGTCTAGAATATGCTTTCGTCACTAGACTTTTACCTCGTGTAGAGGTTTTTTTGTGTGATATCAGAAATTTTTGCTATTGCTTTTGCTTTTGACATTGTAACTTTATCATTAATGCAGGCAGATAGTAATATATATATATAATTTTATTTTTATATATTTTAAATACATTTTTTTTTAATTATAAAGAAGAATAGGAGGCTCCGCTCCGTTCGCTTCGTTTGAATTGCTACAGTCGAGCATACTTGACTGTCGGAGACCCCGTACTTACTATGGAAAATAAAGTTTTTCATACTAAGACTTGGTTTTCGCCCGATCGGTCCCATGACAGCTATATGATATAGTGGACCGATTTGAACCAACTTTGGTCAGGATATATAAAACAATGTTAAATGCATAATGTATTAGTTTGGTTGACATTTATCATAAACAAAAAAGTTTTTCACAGTAAAACTTGATTTTCGCCCAATTGGTCCTATGACAGCTATATGATATAGTGGTCCGATATGAACCAACTTCGGTCAGGATGTATAAAACTAACTTAAATGCAAATTCTATCAATTTGATTAAAATATCTTATAAAACAAAAAAGTTTTTCATACTAAAACCTAATTTTGACCCGATCGATCCAATGCCAGCTATATGATATAGTGTTCCGATTTGAACCAACTTTGGTCAGGATATATAAAAACATGTAAAATGCGTATTGTATCAGTTTGATTGGGATATCTCATAAGACCAAAAAGTTTTTTTTTCTAAAACGTGATTTTCGACCCTTAGAAAAATGTGTATATTCAGTTAACAGGTAATATCTTCCAAGCCCCTTAACCAATATTTATGTGTCATATACCAAAAAGGCAAAACTTTACGTACTACAACATACTCAAATTAAAGAAAACGTCAAAATGTAAGCCAAAAAACTTTATTTCACCTGTAAATTGTTACCTGAGTACTTTATTAAACAAGGGGGCTCCGCCCCCTGCTCTCTTCGCTCGCCTACCCCCGGCTCGCTTCGCTCGCGGTGAGGTGCGGCTACAGTCGAGCACGCTCGACAGTAGAATACCCTGAGCCCAGGTACTCTTTTATAAAAGTTGATTTTCGACCAATTGTTCCTGTGGCAGCTATATGATAAATGGAACCGATTTGAACCAAATCTGGTCAGAATGTACAAAACCAACCTAAATGCATATTCTATCAGTTTGGTTAAGATATCTCAAAAAACCAAAACATTTTTCATACTAACACTTACTTTTCGATTGAACGTCTCTATTGCAGCTATATGATATAGTGGTCCGATCTGAACCAAATTTGGCCAGAATATATGAGACGAACTTAAATGTTCATTCTATCAGTTTGGTTAGGCTATCTCTAAAAACAAAAAACTTTTTCTTACTTAAACTTGATTTTCGACTGAGCGTCTCTATGGCAGCTATATGATATAGTGTTCCGATTTGGACCAAATTCGGTGAGGATGTATAATACTAGCCCAGATGCATATTCTAACAGTTTGGTTACGATATCTCAAAAAAAAAAAAACTATTTCATACATATGCTTGATTTTCGGCAGAGCGTCTCTATGACAGCTATATCATATAGTGGGCCGACTTTAACCAAATTTGGTCAGGATGTATAATACCACCCCAAATGTATATCGTGTGAGATTGGTTGAGATATTTCAAAAATTGAAGAAGCTTTTCATACTAAAACTTAATTTTCGATGTATCGTTCCTATGGCAGCTATATTATATAGTTGTCCGATCCAAAAGTAAAAACAAACTTGATCTGCGTACGGTATCCAGGAACCTACATTCCAAGTTTGAAGTCTCTAGCTCTTATGGTTTCTGAGATCGACGCGTTCAAACAGACGGACAGACGGACAGACAGACGGACCTGTCTCAATCGACTCGGCTGTTGTTCCTGATCAAGAATATATATACTTTTGGGGGTCTGCCACGCCCCCTTCTGCCTGTTACATACATTCTGCCAAATGCATTATACCCTTTTTTGCCCATTTTTAATGGGCTCAGGGTATAAAAACAAGTGGGAAAGGCTATAGTCGAGATCCCGACTATAGGATACCCGTTACTTATTTCACTACATATAAAAGTACTTTAAAGAAAATTTTCTAACAATACAAAATCTATTGCATACTCTAGGGGGCATGTATTGCCATGTATTGCTTAAAGAATCATTTTCAGACAATAACTGCTGTTCTACTTGTCCGATCGTGTTGCGATTCAGTGGGATAATAAATAATAATAATAGATATCAGTGACAACAAGAAAAACTATATTATCTTAAAAACTGTGGGTGTGGTAGCTTTTCGCGATTTGTGGGGGCGGAGGGGGGCGTGGCTTAAATTTGAAACAAACTTGATCTGCGTGAGGTATATAGAAATCTGTGTGCCAAATTTGGTTACTTTATCTCTTATAGTCTCTGAGATTCCTTTGTTTATACAGACCAACGAACGGTTTTTCGCGATTTGCGAGGGCGGAGGGGGGCGTGGCCAAAATTTGAAACAAACTTGACCTGCGCTGGGTATATAGAAATCTGTGTGCCAAATTTGGTTACTCTATCTCTTATAGTCTCTGAGATCCTTTTGTTCATACGGACAGACGGACAGACACACATGGCTATATCGACTCGGCTGTTGATGCTGATCAAGAATATATATACTTTATAGGGTCGGAGATGCCTCCTTCTCCCTGTTACATACATTCCAACGAACACAATATACCCTTATACTTATTTTTTATAAGTAACGGGTATAAAAACCAAATGTACGCCTAAAAGCCTTTAAACTCACCTTTCCATTGATATATAGGACATATCTGTAGCTTCTATGGTTTTAATTTAAGCGGGAAATAGCGTTTTCCCGCTAAACTAGCGGAATATTAAAAAGTTGTAGAACACACATTTCTAGATTTTTGAAGAGGAATAAGTCCCAATCATAAACAAACAAAAAACAGACGAACTGACTTTTTATCCCATTTTGAGAAGACCACCAAAAATTTATTTTTATCTTCTGAAGCAGTTGTCGGATTTGGGTGATCAAGGTATCAATCGACGAGTATTTTTGGTAAGAATTTCAAATTTTACAAAAATGGTCCAACGGCCCCATTAGCTGCAATCTTTTTATTTTTTTCCACTCCCACTTACACCCCCTTATCTCATGAACCAGGTGGGCTAGCATTTTGTAAGTTAGGGCTAAACCTTTCGATCGGTATATAACTCGATCTGATCGGACAATCGTAGAGAATTTTCCAAACTAGCTGTACATATTGCTAGTCGCCTTTCGCACCTTTCGTGCTGCTTTCGGCACTAGCGCGAGGTGCCGTCCGCAGTGATTGGGCCGCCGAGGGCCGGTATTTATATCCAAAAATTACATTGGGTATTATGTGCATAATTTAAATACATGAGTTAAAGGGGTAAATTAAACATCAGCTTAAATTTTAACAGTTATTTATAATATTCATCTAGCTTAACTCTTTTGTTACATTGTTGTTCTGGCGATCTTGAAAAGGGGCATTCGGTTTTTGCCTTGCACTGCTTGGTTATTTGCATGTCTATAAATAAAACTAATCTGATTGCTTTGGCTATCTTTGCGCTGCTTTATTTGACTTAGACTGCTTGTTAACTTTGTGAAGAACATGTTTGTAATAAGATTATGCTACAATTTGCCTCCAAACTTCATAGCCGAAAACAAGGTGAGGGAACGTGCTGATGGTCTTGAAAAGCTTGGGTTTCCACAGTGTTTTGGAGAAATGGGTGAGTTTTAAAGGAGAGTGATAATTAGATTTACTACATATTGTGTGTAAACTTGGTTTATGTTGATGCAGATGGATGTCATATTGAAGTGAAACCTAAAGCAGCAGATGCAGTTGATGACCACAATTTTAAAGGCTGGAACTCAACTGTGCTTTTTGCGCTTGTCGATTACAGGTAGCTTTTTTAATGCTTTAATGAACTTACAAACACAAACTAAGAATTTCATTACAGATACTGGACGTTGTCATGACTCGTAGATCTATCGCACAGATAGCAAATTAAAGCCAATGTTAGAGGGATCCGCCTTTTTAAGAGAAGAGGTTAAAATATTGAGTGGCACCCCAATCCCCGTGGGTTGCGCTCGGCGACTCGGCTTTTAAATTATCCACAACTGTGATGAATCCGTATCCGTTTTCCTTGGACCTAACAATAAAGCAAAGAACCTTCAATTACCATTTGTCTAAGCCTAGGCGCGTGGTCGAGAACGCATTCGGGCGATTGAAGGATAGATTCCGGCGGATCGGAAAAGGGCTTGATAATCATATCAGCAAAACAAACAACATAATTCTTTGTTGCTGCATATTGGACAATTTTCTGAATGGAAAAAAACAGTGCCATAAATGAAAAGTGGTCCAACGAAGATGCGGCTGATAAATAGCATCTGGTAAAAGTTCGGTATGTATGCAACTATAATGGTGAAACTGAAGTTTTTCGATGAGCCCTAGCAAGATTCTTTGTAGAGTAATGTTAACATATTAATAAGAACAATTATAATAATATCTCAATTATGTTTTTTTTTAAATCATCATTTATATAATAATTTATTTCAATATGAGCGCTAAAGTTTTCGGTTTTTATGAATTTCCTTCTAGCAGCTCCAACGCATTTCTTTGGAATTCTATCATATCCCTTACTATCCTTTACTTTCTTCGAAAACTTCCTTCATGACTTCAAGCTTCTGTTCCTCTATATCTAGAAAATTTTGCATGGTGCACAGTTTTTTACTTGGTTGAGAAGGTGAAGGCTCCGTGTTCTCGTCAACAGCTGTTATGGTTGTAGAAAAATCTAAATTACATATACCATTATTAAACATATAAATATAAAAAAGGAATTGTTCTACTAACCAACCCCTTCAACCATAACACGCTTGCAATTTATTGCTTTCGAAGAATTCCAAACAGCATATAAAAAATAGAAATATAAAAAAAATAAGAAGCTAATATTACAAAATATTCATTATGATCTTAAAAAATCTCGATAAGCGTACGGTATCAAGGAATGTACATACCAAGCTTGAAGTCTCTTATATTCTGAAAGATCAAAGCATTAAAATAGACGGACAGACAGACGAACACATATACACACTCACACACACAAAAACAAATACAAAAAAAACAGGGGTCCCTTGATCGCAGTGAGGTTCGGCTACAGTCCATCACGGTGTATTCAGGTATTTTATACTAAAAGTTGAATTTCAACCGATTGTTCCTATGGCACGTATATGATATAGGGAACAGATTTGAAATAAGTTTGATCTGGAGATATAAGAAAAAACTTAATGAATTTTCTGTAAGTTTGGTTAAGATACATACATACAGGTATACAAATTTTGCATTCAAAATCTTGAGTTATGAGCGATTCTTACTATTGCAACTTTATGATACAGTGGTCCGATTTAAATCAAATCTGCTCAGAACTTAATGAATTTTCTGTAAGTTTGGTTAAGATACATACATACGGGTATACAAATTTTGCATTCAAAATCTTGAATTATGAGCGATTCTTACTATTGCAACTTTATGATACAGTGGTCCGATTTAAATCAAATCTGTGTCAGATGATTATCATACAAAATCATAGATTAATTTCAGTGGTCGGCACCAACACACTCAACATCCCTATAACAGCTCCACGAAAGCCTAATAGCAAAATGTCGTAGCCGCGACGCCACACGAACGATTATTCTGTACGTGTGCAGGCAGCTCTGCGGCAGAGAAAATCCCTATGCCCGGGGCACGGCGTGTGCCGACCAGAGAACTGCACCGGGTAAGAGATGTTCGATCAGGCTCGAACGCTGAGTCGTACCCGTTTGTGAGCGTTCGTTTCGATCGAGTCACGAGTCATGATCGAACTTGCTCGCTGATTTGATTTAATGCATGCTAGACTTCTGCATGATTGTACTCGTTTCTAGCTTGACAGATCTGCACAGTAGTGTAGTGCCCTTCAAAATACTGCACTAATTCTGTTCTGTACAGTATATTCTCTAGGCCAGAAGAAGACAGCACAAAATTTTTATTGTTCTCACTTGAAGTGAGAACAGTATATGGTTGTACTCTTCGTGAGTGAGTACTACATTTGTCCTTTTTTAACACGCTGTATAGCTTGTGTGTGCTATTGTACAACACTGCAAATGAGTGCATTCTTTTTCAACACGTGGATAATAAGTAAACATGGATGACAAGGAAAACAATGCTCGTGCAATGAACGCACAAGAAAATGTAAGTTTTTGTTACAATAAATCTGTATTGGAATTAGAATATGTGTTGTTTTATATGTTTGTGATTGTCTATTGTATATTTGTGGTAATATAGTGGCCGACCCCCAGGCAAAAACAGTGATTGTCGAATATATGTATGTATCTTGAATGTTCATTTGTATATAAATTAAACCAAAATTTTGTTGAAATCAGACTTCAACGTTGGACACATCAAATGAGTCGCGTTTTAAAGAGTACGCTGCGACAATAAAATCAAAATTAATAGCTGGTGAGCTTAAGCCTACTCCTTCACGTGGTCGGAGCAAAGTGTGGGAGACCTTTTCTCGACTTGTTAATGAAAATGGCATAGAGACGACTGATGCAATAGTGTGCAACACATGTAAAAACATTTACAAATTCGACAAAAGCACATCCAATTTAGTAAAGCACAAGTGCTACATAATGGCCAATAGCCGAAAGCGCAGTCTTCCTGCCGTTGATGTTGACCTTGAAACAAAAAAGAAATGCACCAAACTGGCAACGGAGTGGACAGTAAGGAATGGTCGATCCTTTAATATAATTGCGGACTCGGGATTAAAAAACTTAGCCCAGTTTTTTATTTCTGTTGGTGCGAAACTGGGAGAAAACGTAAATATTGAGTCAGTACTGCCGCATCCTACAACTATATCGCGAAACATCGGTGCGCATTATGATTTTCACTACAATGAATTAAAAATCGAGATTCAAGAGCAGAAAAAGTTTGGATATAGTATAACTTCGGATATCTGGACGGACGACTTCTTTAAAGAATCTTACATATCACTGACTATGCATTACGTCAAAGAAGGCACCCTTAAAAACCGCCTGCTAGCAGTGAAATCAATGGGTGGAGTCTCCTGTACCGGTAAGAATTATAAAATGTTATTGGAATATATTATATATCAATATTTCTTAGGCAATGAAATCAAAAACAAAATTATTCGAATTTTACTGGACTTTGGATGTGATTTGCTGATGGACGATCCAATCATTGTTACTGACCGAGGAACAAACATGAAAGCCGCATTCAACGGACTGAGCACATTACACTGTGCTAATCACTTGGTCCACAATGTGATTGGCAAAGTTGTAAATGAGGTACCAGAATTGCTGGATCTGGTTAATCGTTGCAGCAAGCTTGTTAAGTATTTAAAAAAATCTGGACAAAACTCGAGTTTTACAAGCACCCTGAAAAGCTACTGTCCAACTCGTTGGAATACGATATTCAACCTATTTAAGTCAGTTGAGTTAAGCTGGATGGAAATTTCGCAGATTTTGGTGGAAAAAAAAGAAATCTGTAGAATTCAGGATATCAATTTAAGTAATGTAAGGGAAATGGTGAACCTTCTTGCTCCTTTTGAAGCTTGCTCCAAAAAGCTTGAGGGTAGCAATTATCCAACTTTGCATTTGACTATTCCACACATAAATAACTTAAAAAAAAATAGCCACTCTACAAGACAGTGACAGACATTATACAAAAATGCAAGCTTTCACTTTTAAAATATTTAGATTCAATAGTTCTAGACAATTTAAAAAAATATCACAACATTGCTCTATTTTTGTTTCCCCCCACAAATAAATTAACAAAATTCACAGAATTAGAAAAGGAAAAAACTGTCAGTGACATTGAAGAAATGATGCTTAATATTCATATAAATGGGCCAAATGATGCTATTGAAAAATTAATTAAGCCCACACAAGACATAGATCACATTTTTGCAGATTATTCCCAACCCATTCAAAGCACAAATATTTTATCATATATACAAGATGAAATTCAAACATATAAAAATATAAATAAACCTTATAGTGAAGATTTTGATGTTCTGCAGTGGTGGTCAATTAATAAAGACCGTTTTCCGCTACTGTATCAAATTAGTTGCAAGATATTGGCAGCACCGGCGAGCAGTGCAGCATCAGAATGGATGTTTTCTGTTGCTAAAAATTTGATAAGCGAAAAACGATCAAAAATTGCCACCACTGAAGACATGGTAAACAAAATTATGTTCCTTCATTCAAATATTAACAACTTAAATATAGAATCTTTTATAACATAAAACATTTATTATAATTACTTTTAATTTAAATATTACTAAACTCTTTTTTTTTATAATAAATACATTTTTATAGGAAAATATAAACCAATTGTTTTCATTTTATTCTGGCGTACAACATATGTCATGAAGTTTCACTCACTGTACAGTAAGTCAACTGCACACCAAAACACTGTACAGTGCGTTGACTGCACTCCAATTTTTCTATACTCATCAACAGCTGTGCAACTATGGAGAGAGAGAATACACTGTCTGTCGATACAGGCAATATTACCCTATTCACTCACACCCAATTCTACTGTGCAGAAAAAAAGTGTGCCCACTTTTAGAATAAGTGATTCATTTGCCGTTATGGATGCATTCATGCAGAAGTCTAATGCATACCCGTTTTCTTCAAACGATCGGATCGATCATCGAGTCATACTCGAGTTGACTCGTTCAGAAAATGTGCGACACAGAGCGCGCACGTAGCGGCGTTTGCGCTTACAGTAATATGTATTTTTGTGCGTAAATATGTATTTATATAAAATTTATATTATTTATTAGAAATGCAATAGTAGTTATGCTTAAAATTTGCGTATACTTAAATACTTACATACACGCAATTACACATGGACATAATATAATAAAAGTATTCTAAATTTTTTACAGACTAGAAAAAATAATCAATTTTAAAAATTTAAGTCTAAAATTTAAAATTTTTTTATATGATATAAGTTTAATGTTTAAATTTTTTAAAAAAAAAACTTTTTTCATAATGTTATTTTAATTTTAATCAACTTTTCTAAGTTGACATTACATAAATAATAAAATATTTGAAATTAAATAAATATTTTATTCAAATGTGTGTACATAATTGCGTTTATAATATAAATTCATTTACAAAAATATAAATACTTATGAATGTACATGCATGTACAAGCAGAAAAAAAAAATACAAAAACAACACTGTCGCTTGAGATCATACTCGAACGGTCACGAACGGGTACGAGTCATACGACTCGAGCGAAACTCGACCCGAATTATTCGAAAGCAAAACAAATCATACCCGTGACTCGATCGAAAACAAAGAGACCTGTGACTCGATCGAACACGTTGCGTTCGAGTCGCCGAGTTGATTTGATTTAATTTTTCGCACTGATGTTCGATCATACTCGAACATACCCGTTGCAGCTCTCTGGTGCCGACCACTGATTTAGATATATCGATCAATTGAAAGCTTTATAACAGCGGTGGGCAAGCCGTTGCTCACGCTGCTCACTCTGCTCAAAACGGTAAATTGGCTTGCTCGCGTGCTCCAATAAAACAAAACAACAAACACACAGCAAATAAAATAAATAAGAACTTCTGTTAGTGTATAATTGTTTTGGCTCATCAAAGCCAACAACAACCACGCAGATCTTTCGTCGAGTCATAAATGTGTTCAATTTGCTTTAATTTATGACTTCAGAAGTTGTGTTTGTTATAGATGTTGTTGTAGTGCTCACGACTGCAAATTCTGTGCCCACCGCTGCTTTATAATATAGAGGTCAGATACAAAAAAAAAGTCTTAATCGGCTTACGGTATCCAGGAAAGTACAAGTACCAAGTTTAAAATTCATAGCAGTTAAAGTCTATGAGTTCGAAGCAGACAGACAGACGGACAGGGCTAAATAGACTAGTACATATTTATTTGGCGTGATTGTAATAATTGCAACTTGATGAAAAATGCTTAAACTTTCTCAAATATTTTTAAAATAAATAATAATTTTGAATATAACAATAGAAACATTTCAAATTATTTTTAACTTCATTTTAGACTACATACAGCTCTATTAAAAATATAAAAATGCTTATTTATTTATTTATGCACGACTAAAGTCGTTCGGCAATGAAAAAATTATTAAGTATAAAACTTAGGCTAAAAATTAAAATAAAATAAATATTAAATATAAATAATGTACTGTAAAGAAAAAATTAAAATTAGAATTAGATCTGGGGTAACCAAAATTAAAATTGATCCAACATTTGTTGCAAGGATTGGGGAAAACCCAGAAAAACCCAATCAGAACAATAAAGATTAGTGTTGTTATTAGAAATAGTATGAATGTTTGGATATTTAAATTAGTCTTAGTAAGGTCAGGGATTTAACGAAAAATATTGTAAAAGTGTGGACTTTAGGGAAGGGAGAGGGAGAGAGAGTTCTGAGTAAAAAACGTGAAAGAGGCTATTATAGTTAGTGTGAAGCGCAATCAGTTGGGCATGTTGGGAAGAATAAAGCCCTGTAATTCCTAGTTATCCTGCGGGGGACCGAAAGGCTGAGGCAGCCCAGAAGGAACTAGAGTCGATATCGCCAATAATCAATTTGTGAAGAAAAACAACACCAAGAGTTTTCCTACTATTAATTAAATCGGAAGGCTTAGAAAACGAAGCCTATGAAGCCTAGGAGTACGGTGGTAAACGAAGGTTGGAATCCCAGTTAAAACCACGTAAGGCAAAAAGCAAGAATTGCTTTTGAACTGATTCAATTTAATTCTGATATATTTGATACTGCGGGCTTCAAATGCACGAACAGTATTCAAGGATGGGACGAACTAAAGAGACGTAAAGGAGCTTAGTGGTGAAAGGATCGTTAAATTCTTTCGACCAACGTTTAATGAAACCAAGTACTCCTTTGGAATCATTATCTATAGTGGAGATGTGCAAATTGAAGCATAATTTGCAGTCAAATAAAACTCCAAGATCCTTTATAGTTTTTATACGTTGCAAAGGGATATTGTTAATCGTATAAAAACCTAAGTATAGAAACCTCAGGATCCGTGTATGAAAAAATAAGCTAAGCATCATCTGCATACATTAAAATATAAGAATGGGACAGAATAGTGGGTAGATCGTCAATGAGCAGTGTAAAAAATAAAGGTCCTAAGTGACTACCTTAAGGTACACCAGAAGTTAAATGACATCAGTTTGCTTTTTCTCCAAAAATGCATCATTTACCAGGGATGTAAATTCAAGCAAGTTGGTCGTAGTAGACCGACCCTTAATAAAGCCATGTTGTCCAGGGGAAATTATCGATTTACAGAGATGATGCAAAAAAGAAACAAGGATTTTTTCAAATAATTTAGGAATGGCTGATGGCTTTGCAATGCCTCTGTACTTAGAAATATCAGACTTACTACCTTTGTGGAGGGGAGTAATATAAGATTCTTTCCAAAGATATGGAAAGATTGAAGTTTCAAGAGATAAATTAAAAAGCTTATGCAACGGAGCAGCTAAAGAAGAACAGCATTCCTTAAGTAGACAACTAGGAATGTTGTCTGGCCCAGGAATGAAACAAGATTTTAAAGAGCTGATAGAAGAGATTATATTGTTATAAGAAATAGGGGGAGCAAACATAGTGTTACATTGAAAAATAGCATAAGGATAAGATGAGTTGGAAGTGGAGATTGGAGAGTAGGTGGATTGAAAAAAGCTAGCAAATAGTTCAGCGGCTGCAGAGTCGTTGCCGGCATTATCTGTCCAAACAAAAAAAAGGAAGGTAAACTGGGGGACTTACGCTTCAAGTTAACAAATATATAAAATTGTGTAGGGTCATGGGAAAACTGTCTTTTGCATCGAGTTAGTGCCCGACCCCCAGGCAAAAACAGTGATTGTCGAATATATGTATGTATCTTGAATGTTCATTTGTATATAAATTAAACCAAAATTTTGTTGAAATCAGACTTCAACGTTGGACACATCAAATGAGTCGCGTTTTAAAGAGTACGCTGCGACAATAAAATCAAAATTAATAGCTGGTGAGCTTAAGCCTACTCCTTCACGTGGTCGGAGCAAAGTGTGGGAGACCTTTTCTCGACTTGTTAATGAAAATGGCATAGAGACGACTGATGCAATAGTGTGCAACACATGTAAAAACATTTACAAATTCGACAAAAGCACATCCAATTTAGTAAAGCACAAGTGCTACATAATGGCCAATAGCCGAAAGCGCAGTCTTCCTGCCGTTGATGTTGACCTTGAAACAAAAAAGAAATGCACCAAACTGGCAACGGAGTGGACAGTAAGGAATGGTCGATCCTTTAATATAATTGCGGACTCGGGATTAAAAAACTTAGCCCAGTTTTTTATTTCTGTTGGTGCGAAACTGGGAGAAAACGTAAATATTGTGTCAGTACTGCCGCATCCCACAACTATATCGCGAAACATCGGTGCGCATTATGATTTTCACTACAATGAATTAAAAATCGAGATTCAAGAGCAGAAAAAGTTTGGATATAGTATAACTTCGGATATCTGGACGGACGACTTCTTTAAAGAATCTTACATATCACTGACTATGCATTACGTCAAAGAAGGCACCCTTAAAAACCGCCTGCTAGCAGTGAAATCAATGGGTGGAGTCTCCTGTACCGGTAAGAATTATAAAATGTTATTGGAATATATTATATATCAATATTTCTTAGGCAATGAAATCAAAAACAAAATTATTCGAATTTTACTGGACTTTGGATGTGATTTGCTGATGGACGATCCAATCATTGTTACCGAGTTGACCGAGGGGCAAACATGAAAGCCGCATTCAACGGACTGAGCACATTACACTGTGCTAATCACTTGGTCCACAATGTGATTGGCAAAGTTGTAAATGAGGTACCAGAATTGCTGGATCTGGTTAATCGTTGCAGCAAGCTTGTTAAGTATTTCAAAAAATCTGGACAAAACTCGAGTTTAACAAGCACCCTGAAAAGCTACTGTCCAACTCGTTGGAATACGATATTCAAACTATTTAAGTCAGTTGAGTTAAACTGGATGGAAATTTCGCAGATTTTGGTGGAAAAAAAAGAAATCTGTAGAATTCAGGATATCAATTTAAGTAATGTAAGGGAAATGGTGAACCTTCTTGCTCCTTTTGAAGCTTGCTCCAAAAAGCTTGAGGGTAGCAATTATCCAACTTTGCATTTGACTATTCCACACATAAATAGCTTAAAAAAAATAGCCACTCTACAAGACAGTGACATAGACATTATACAAAAATGCAAGCTTTCACTTTTAAAATATTTAGATTCAATAGTTCTAGACAATTTAAAAAAATATCACAACATTGCTCTATTTTTGTTTCCCCCCACAAATAAATTAACAAAATTCACAGAATTAGAAAAGGAAAAAACTGTCAGTGACATTGAAGAAATGATGCTTAATATTCATATAAATGGGCCAAATGATGCTATTGAAAAATTAATTAAGCCCACACAAGACATAGATCACATTTTTGCAGATTATTCCCAACCCATTCAAAGCACAAATATTTTATCATATATACAAGATGAAATTCAAACATATAAAAATATAAATAAACCTTATAGTGAAGATTTTGATGTTCTGCAGTGGTGGTCAATTAATAAAGACCGTTTTCCGCTACTGTATCAAATTAGTTGCTAGATATTGGCAGCACCGGCGAGCAGTGCAGCATCAGAAAGGATGTTTTCTGTTGCTAAAAATTTGATAAGCGAAAAACGATCAAAAATTACCACCACCACTGAAGTAAACAAAATTATGTTCCTTCATTCAAATATTAACAACTTAAATATAGAATCTTTTATAACATAAAACATTTATTATAATTACTTTTAATTTAAATATTACTAAACTCTTTTTTTTATAATAAATACATTTTTATAGGAAAATATAAACCAATTGCTTTCATTTTATTCTGGCGTACAACATATGTCATGAAGTTTCACTCACTGTACAGTAAGTCAACTGCACACCAAAACACTGTACAGTGCGTTGACTGCACTCCAATTTTTCTATACTCATCAACAGCTGTGCAACTATGGAGAGAGAGAATACACTGTCTGTCAATACAGGCAATATTACCCTATTCACTCACACCCAATTCTACTGTGCAGAAAAAAAGTGGATGCATTCATGCAGAAGTCTAATGCATTTTTCTTCAAACGATCGGATCGATCATCGAGTCATACTCGAGTTGACTCGTTCAGAAAATGTGCGACACAGAGCGCGCACGTAGCGGCGTTTGCGCTTACAGTAATATGTATTTTTGTGCGTAAATATGTATTTATATAAAATTTATATTATTTATTAGAAATGCAATAGTAGTTATGCTTAAAATTTGCGTATACTTAAATACTTACATACACGCAATTACACATGGACATAATATAATAAAAGTATTCTAAATTTTTTACAGACTAGAAAAAATAATCAATTTTAAAAATTTAAGTCTAAAATTTAAAATTTTTTTATATGATATAAGTTTAATGTTTAAATTTTTTTAAAAAAAAACTTTTTTCATAATGTTATTTTAATTTTAATCAACTTTTCTAAGTTGACATTACATAAATAATAAAATATTTGAAATTAAATAAATATTTTATTCAAATGTGTGTACATAATTGCGTTTATAATATAAATTCATTTACAAAAATATAAATACTTATGAATGTACATGCATGTACAAGCAGAAAAAAAAAATACAAAAACAACACTGTCGCTTGAGATCATACTCGAACGGTCACGAACGGGTACGAGTCATACGACTCGAGCGAAACTCGACCCGAATTATTCGAAAGCAAAACAAATCATACCCGTGACTCGATCGAAAACAAAGAGACCTGTGACTCGATCGAACACGTTGCGTTCGAGTCGCCGAGTTGATTTGATTTAATTTTTCGCACTGATGTTCGATCATACTCGAACATACCCGTTGCAGCTCTCTGGTGCCGACCACTGATTTAGATATATCGATCAATTGAAAGCTTTATAACAGCGGTGGGCAAGCCGTTGCTCACGCTGCTCACTCTGCTCAAAACGGTAAATTGGCTTGCTCGCGATTTTTGACAATACAACAACCACTTTTATGACCCCCAATAAAACAAAACAACAAACACACAGCAAATAAAATAAATAAGAACTTCTGTTAGTGTATAATTGTTTTGGCTCATCAAAGCCAACAACAACCACGCAGATCTTTCGTCGAGTCATAAATGTGTTCAATTTGCTTTAATTTATGACTTCAGAAGTTGTGTTTGTTGTAGATGTTGTTGTAGTGCTCACGACTGCAAATTCTGTGCCCACCGCTGCTTTATAATATAGAGGTCAGATACAAAAAAAGTCTTAATCGGCTTACGGTATCCAGGAAAGTACAAGTACCAAGTTTAAAGTCCATAGCAGTTAAAGTCTATGAGTTCGAAGCAGACAGACAGACGGACAGGGCTAAATAGACTAGTACATATTTATTTGGCGTGATTGTAATAATTGCAACTTGATGAAAGTTGCTTAAACTTTCTCAAGTATTTTTAAAATAAATAATAATATTAAATATATCAATAGAAGCATTTCAAATTATTTTTAACTTCATTTTAGACTACATTTTTATTTACTTATTTATTTTACGTCAACTAAAATCAGTCGACAAAAAAGTTAAATTATGAAGAAGATAAAACAAAATTAATATAAAAATAAAATTGGAATTAAATTAACAATTTAAATTAACAACTATATATGATTATATGATATAACTGAAATTATACAAATATAAAATTAAATTAAGTTAAGTCAAGTCTGGGGAATTCAAAAAATTATTTAATTGATCCAACATTTGTTGCAAGGATTGGGGAAAACCCAGAAAAAACCCAATCAGATCATTGATGGAAAATAATGAAATTTATGTTGTGTTAGTGCCTACGGTTTAAATAGTTTAGAATTAGAAATTTAATAGTAGGAAGAGAAGCCTCTGAGTTGAAAACACGATAAAGTCGATTATATTCAGCACAGAGTACTCTAAAAGGTTCATGCAGAGAGTAGTTAGTAGTACAGGTGTTAAGAGAAAGAGGAATGAAGTTACGTTTACGCCTAGAAGGAACCGACAAGTTAATTTGGCTAAGTAATACAGAGGAGTTAATATCACCCATAAGCAATTTGATAATGAACATAACACCCAGCATAGTGCGCCGATCAGATAAAGATGGAAGGTTAATCAATAACAGTCTATCAGTGTATGAGGGCAAGTCTAAACCAGGGTCCCAGTTGAAGACACGAAAAGCAAAAAGAAGAAATTTCTTTTGAACAGACTCAATTGAATTTTGGTGTACCATATATTGTGGCGACCACACACAAGATCCGTATTCTAAAATAGGACGAACGAGAGAGGTATAGAGTAATTTAGTCGTATAAGGGTCATCAAATTCCTTAGACCATCGTTTAATGAATCCAAGAACTTGTGTAGCCTAATTGACAGTGTGTGCAATGTGTAGATCAAATTTTAACTTATGATCAAGGAGTATTCCTAAATCATTCACGCGATTAAGTCTCTCCAAGCAATTTTGGTCGATCGTGTAGTTAAATATATGAAAACTGCTTCTGTGAAATGACATAACCTTACACTTTGAGCAGTTTAGATGTAATTGATTAAAATTACACCAGGCGAAAAAAGAATCGACATCTGCTTGCAAAAAGTGATGGGAATTTATGTCATTATACGAAAAGCATAGCTTCACATCATCGGCATACATTAGTATATGAGAGTGGGAAAAGATTAATGGGAGATCGTTAATAAAAAGATTAAAGAGTAAAGGACCAAGATGGCTTCCCTGAGGTACACCAGGACAGGTTTAGACAGACAGTTTTTAAAAAGGACTTTTTGGGTTCGAGAATTAAGATATTCAGAAATCCAATTAAGTAGGTTATGAGGAAATCCAATACGATTAAGTTTATGAAGCAAAAGAGAGTGATTAACAGAATCAAAAGCCTTACTGAAGTCAGTGTAAATGACATCAGTTTGCATATTATTTTGAAATCCTCTGACCACAAGAGAGGACAGTTCCAGAAGGTTAATGGTAGTAGATCTTGATTTCACAAAACCGTGTTGGCAAGGTGAAATTATAGAACTACATAAGTGTTGAAGTTGAGAAGTAATCAGCTTCTCAAACACTTTTGGCATTGCAGACAATTTGGAGATACCTCTATAGTTTTTAACATCCGACTTAGAACCGTTTTTGTGAAACGGAATTATATATGATTCCTTCCAAACAGATGGAAAAGAGCTAGAATTTACAGACAACTCAAATAATTTTAGTAGTGGCTTACATAGAGAACCAGAACAGTATCGAAGTACACATCCGGGAACTCCATCGGGGCCCGGTTGGAAACCAGGTTTAATTATATTAAGTTCGTTTAGTAACGAGCTTTCAGTGATCACAGGAAAATAAATGCAATTAGACCTTTGAATAGTGAAAGGATAAGGAGCATTAGAAATTAAGTTAGATGATGTATAAGTAGATTGGAAGAATTTAGCAAACAGATCGGCTGCTGCCTGATCAGTATTTGCTTTCAATTCTTCATAGGAAACGGAAGAGGGTAATACAGATGATTTACGCTTCATGTTTACAAAGTTATAGAACTGTCTGGGATTTTCAGCGAATTGTAAGCGACAACGATTTAAATATTCATTGTAAAGACGCGAGTTAAGAGAGATAAAATGTGATCTGGCAGTAACATAGCGGGAGAAATCAGATGGAAATCCCGAACACTTAAACCTTTTATAATATCGTGACTTCACATTTTTCAGCCGCGTTAGCTCCCGAGAATACCACGGAGGTCTATTAGCTCTCCTAGGAAACTCACGGGGAACGCACTCATCAAAAAGCGAATTCACGATATCATAAAAAATAGAAGTGGCCATGTTAATGTTTGTGCAAGAGTAAAGTTGCGACCAGTCAGTTTGTAAAATTAAAGAATTCAATTTAAAAAAAATCAGCTTTTCGGAAACATCGAGATCGAACTACGACATTATTTGAAATAATAGGCTCATACCCAGGCAACTCTAAAACTAAGTCTAGAGTAGGATGGTAGGGGTCTTCAGGAAATACTAAAGGGTCAATACGTGAAATAGTACTACAAGAGGGGTCCGATGTAAATATCAGGTCAAGAAGACGGTGATTACAATTTCGAACCTGGTTGACTTGGGATAAAGACAGCTCAAGGAGTGAATTAATAAATTCATCAGAGCTTAACGGAACCAACACATTTGGCGAATCCGACCATACCACGTTAGGTAGATTAAAATCACCGAATACCAGTAAGATGTCATTATTGGATAACATGGATGAGATCAATCGAATAGCGCGCAGATGCTCGTGATAAATAGACAAATCTAAATCCGGCGAAATGTATGAGCAGGTTGTAAAAATAGAAAAACCATTTAAAGATATTTTAATGGCTACAAACTCAATATTTGAGGGAACGTTAATTGAAACTCGTTCCGAAGAAAGGTCGGAATCAACGGCAATAAGGACACCACCTCCCCTTCGTGACAGACGATCACATCGAAACAAGGTATACCTGCTGTAAAAAATAGATGAATCTGGTATTTCGGGCTTCAACCAAGTTTCTGTAAGCACAATTAAATTGAAATTAAAAGATAGACTATCTACATATAGTTTAGAAAGTTTAGTATTTAGACCTCTAACATTTTGATAGGATAGAAGCAGAGAAGAATTTAGTTTTTTGGCACCACAGAAGAGGAAGTTGAGGAGCCAGAAGGATTTCGAGGCAGTGTAATCGGAGGCCGATTTCTTTTTGTTGATAAATACTCTTTAACAATTAAGTCCTTCGGCCAAAAAGTATTTGAACATAAACAGTCAAAAACTTCAGCCGAAACACTTATTTTAAAAGAGGAAATATCCCTTACGTAATTAAACTTAAACTTTTCCACAGTAATATTAGTAGCAATATTCCTGGCTTGGATGTAGGCTTTAACATCATCAACCGAAGTGTCAGGAGCAAGCCGAGAGACGAAAATTTGTCTCCTAGGAGGAACAGCGGAAAGAGGTTTAACAACCCTATTATTAGGCAGAGGTAATTGCAATGATTGGGAACCAGAGGCAACATTATTATTTGGTGACTCAGTAACCAACTCATTGTGAATGCTCCCTGCTGGGGCGGGAGTAAAATATTCCAGCTGTTGCCCAGAATTGACTTGAGTTGGAGTAGCTGGAGAAAGAGCTAAAGATCGAGCTGGTGTGACCATAATATTTGGATTTTGAGGCAGAAGATTATTGCCAGGTTCATCTTTAAATTTAAAACTATTAAATTTATCTTCCATGGCTTGAAACTCGCTTTGAAGTTTACTAAACGCTTTGTGTAGGGTATTAAAACCCAGCCTTGTATGCCTCATGAACTTACTCATATTCAATTCGGACTCACGACAAGACTCACAGCACCATTTCAGACCGGACTTGTTAGAAATATAGTCCTTGACTCTCAGTGTAAAACCAGCACATTTAACATGTGCTAGATTATCGCACAGCCAACAACAAATATAGTCAGCCTTAGCGTCATTTTCGCATTTGCAGTTTTTAATGCAACAGACAGACATTTTTTAAAAACTAATATACTCAAAAAAAAAGTAAGGTATAAACAGATAATCACTGCTCAAGAAATAGAGAGAGTAAACAAAAAGCAGGCGGGAGATCGTAAGCAGCAACAAAGTTAATGCTGCACCAAAGCAAGATTAGACAAATAAAAACAAAAACAAAGACTGTTGGGCGCAGTTACACAAGCAGACGCGCGGAAAGAAAAATAGAAAGAGAGCGAGAGAGCGAGAAAGCGGGCGAATGAAGCACAAGACAGTACAAAAACAAAGACTGTTGAGCGCAGCTTACACAATCAGACGCGCGGGAAAAGAAATGAGAGCAAGAGAGCGAAAGAATAAAAGCACAAGAGATTTGTTTACAAAAACAAAAAGCACAGTGACAAGCACAATTATGTACAAAACCCAATTAAATTTAATTGTAATTGTAAAACACAAAACACTCAGTGTGAGGTAGACAAAAAATTTGCATAAATAACACAAATGAACATGCAGTAGAATTTCACATAAAACAATTGCCAAATACCGTTTTTGTTAGTAAATAACGATCACTTTGACAGAGCACAGGTAAAACACGACTTGACACAACGAAACACAAAGTGTACATACAGCTCTATTAAAAATATAAAAATGCTTATTTATTTATTTATGCACGACTAAAGGCGTTCGGCAACGAAAAAATTATTAAGTATAAAACTTAAGCTAAAATAAAATTAATATTAAATATAAATAATGTACTGTAAAGAAAAAATTAAAATTAGAATTAGATCTGGGGTAACCAAAATTAAAATTGATCCAACATTTGTTGCAAGGATTGGGGAAAACCCAGAAAAACCCAATCAGAACAATAAAGATTAGTGTTGTTATTAGAAATAGTATGAATGCTTGGATATTTAAATTAGTTTTAGTAAGGTCAGGGATTTAACGAAAAATATTGTAAAAGTGTGGACTTTAGGGAAGGGAGAGGGAGAGAGAGTTCTGAGTAAAAAACGTGAAAGAGGCTATTATAGTTAGTGTGAAGCGCAATCAGTTGGGCATGTTGGTAAGAATAGAGCCCTGTAATTCCTAGTTATCCTGGGGGGGACCGAAAGGCTGAGGCAGCCCAGAAGGAACTAGAATCGATATCGCCAATAATCAATTTGTGAAGAAAAACAACACCAAGAGTTTTCCTACTATTAATTAAATCGGAAGGCTTAGAAAACGAAGCCTAGGAGTACGGTGGTAAACGAAGGTTGGAATCCCAGTTAAAACCACGTAAGGCAAAAAGCAAGAATTGCTTTTGAACTGATTCAATTTAATTCTGATATATTTGATACTGCGGGCTTCAAATGCACGAACAGTATTCAAGGATGGGACGAACTAAAGAGACGTAAAGGAGCTTAGTGGTGAAAGGATCGTTAAATTCTTTCGACCAACGTTTAATGAAACCAAGTACTCCTTTGGAATCATTAACTATAGTGGAGATGTGCAAATTGAAGCATAATTTGCAGTCAAATAAAACTCCAAGATCCTTTATAGTTGCAAAGGGATATTTTTAATCGTATAAAAACCTAAGTATAGAAACCTCAGGATCCGTGTATGAAAAAATAAGCTAAGCATCATCTGCATACATTAAAATATAAGAATGGGACAGAATAGTGGGTAGATCGTCAATGAGCAGTGTAAAAAATAAAGGTCCTAAGTGACTACCTTAAGGTACACCAGAAGCTAAATGACATCAGTTTGCTTTTTCTCCAAAAATGCATCATTTACCAGGGATGTAAATTCAAGCAAGTTGGTCGTAGTAGACCGACCCTTAATAAAGCCATGTTGTCCAGGGGAAATTATCGATTTACAGAGATGATGCAAAAAAGAAACAAGGATTTTTTCAAATAATTTAGGAATGGCTGATGGCTTTGCAATGCCTCTGTAGTTAGAAATATCAGACTTACTACCTTTGTGGAGGGGAGTAATATAAGATTCTTTCCAAAGATATGGAAAGATTGAAGTTTCAAGAGATAAATTAAAAAGCTTATGCAACGGAGCAGCTAAAGAAGAACAGCATTCCTTAAGTAGACAACTAGGAATGTTGTCTGGCCCAGGAATGAAACAAGATTTTAAAGAGCTGATAGAAGAGATTATATTGTTATAAGAAATAGAGGGAGCAAACATAGTGTAACATTGAAAAATAGCATAAGGATAAGATGAGTTGGAAGTGGAGATTGGAGAGTAGGTGGATTGAAAAAAGCTAGCAAATAGTTCAGCGGCTGCAGAGTCGTTGCCGGCATTATCTGTCCAAACAAAAAAAAGGAAGGTAAACTGGGGGACTTACGCTTCAAGTTAACAAATATATAAAATTGTGTAGGGTCATGGGAAAACTGTCTTTTGCATCGAGTTAGATAGTTCTCGTAGCATAGCGAGTTTAAATTGGCAAAGTCCGACTTGGCTACTCTATACTTAGACCAGTCGAGATTTGAACCTAACTTCTTATATTTTTTAAAATATTTAGATTTAATATTCTTTAAATAAGAGTGCATTTAGGGTCTCATAGAAAGTATCTTGTTCTAAAAAGCACCATTCGGTAGCAAGGATAAGTTCATTAAGCAATGAATATTTTCCCTTGCGAAAACAACGACGTCGTGATTTCTGACATAATAAAGGTGTACTAAAAGGTTTAGAGCTTGAGATAGAAATTTTTATAGTAGGATGATACTTAATGGGGATGACCTAGAGACGGCAGTATTTGCGAAGTCATTAATAAAAACTAAATCAAGAATTCGATCATTATGATTTCTTATTGAGTTCATTTGAAACAACGAGAGATCAAATATGCTATCTCAAAAATTATCTTGTTTTAAGGGAATAAGGTAATTTGTGTTACTCGAAAATGACCAAGAAATTTTAGGCAAATTAAAATCACCCAGCACAATAAATAAATCTTTATCTTTAACTTCATGACTAATTTCTTCAATACAGGCAAAATGCTGCAAGTAAAATGACGGAATAGCTTTATTTGGAGGAATATAAGAGCAGGTGATAAAAATTGATCGAGTTGAAAAAGTTACTTTGACAGCAATATTTCAATATCAGTAGTCACATTAAAAGAAATGCGTTCTGACTGAAGAACCGATTTAGTAGCATTAAGTACGCCACCACTTCGAGTCGGTCGATCATATCTATATAAAACATAATTACTTGACATAACTTCAGCATCAGATACTGTGGTAGTTAACCAAGTTTCTGACAAAGCAATTATATCAGAATCAAAGGACATACTACTTAAATATAGGTTTTTGAGCTTAGTAAGGAGGCCTCTTTGATATTGAATACAGACAAAATCGGGCCGGAGCTCTAGTTTTTTGAAGCCGTACTGACTGGCACCTGAACGTTGGAGATGCCGGCTGTAAGAGAAACAGGCAAGGATTCATTACGCCATTTTGGCTTAAACTCATGAACAATCATATGAGGCGGCCAAAATTTTGGATCACAAATGACAGAAAATGAGTCGTGAGGGAAACCGTGGCAAAATTAAATTTAGTGGTTGAGACATTAGCAATAATTTTGCTAAAATGTATGTCGCTACAGACTCAAAAGTAGTGTCAGAGTATTATCTAGACACAAATACTTGCTTACGAGGAGCAACAACATCTAGAATAGGTATCACGGATGTAGAGGCAGCTACAATATCATTAATATTTATAGGAGATGTATTGCGAGGAGGTCTACCCTTACGACCAGACCCAGCTCGCACCGAAGACACGATGACTTGGGCTGATTCAGTAGTCTGATTGAATAGTTTAAAAATACCCGGAGAGGGCGATAAAGTCAACGTTGGCGAGACGTCTTGTTAGGGACGAGATGCCAATGGAGTCATGGGAGGATGAGTAACAGATATATTAGGGAGAACTGCTAAAAATTGAGAATCAGGTTGTGAATTAAATTTATATTGGCTAAGCAACTTGAGACTAGAGTCAAAATCACTCGAAAGAAGCTTAGCCATTTAGAAACGGCAATGATCTTTTCACATTCTCGACTTGAAAGTCTAGCACATTTTGCATGCATGATATTTTCACACAACCAACAATAAATAAAATCAATCATAATCATATACAGTGTAAATCAGACTGTATTCCATTGACATAAATGAAATGATAGTAAAAACGAAAAAGGGGAAAATAAAAGAAAAAATTTTAAATTGCGTGACAAAGCAGCGAGCGAAGCGAGCTGGGGACGGAGCCCCCTAGTATTTTATACAAATTTAACCTACCTTATGTGGAATTAATTTTTCGCTATTTTGCTCAATCAGCAGTTTTTTTTTTTTGACAACTTTGACAATTATTTGATAATTTCCGAAAAATTCCATGGGGGTGGATCGTCGTGCTACACAATCTTATTGAGGGCCGCCTTTTCTATCCTCTACTTTAATGACTGTCCTCCTCGTCGTTTCGGGCGTTGGACCACTGGAATTATGGTCAATCGCTCTTCTTCATCCCGTAGTTAAATATAGTTAATTAAATTTGCCGGTAAAGGCAAAAAAAAAATTTTTGTCTGTTTATATTTGATAAATAATATTTGCAAGTGGAGGCAAATATAAATTAAATAGATTCTGTTGTATTCTTTATTTATTAATAACTTTATTATATTCTTTAGATTGGTATACAACCGTTAGGGCCGTCAGAGTGTTTGAATTAGTGATGTAAAAATATATCGAAATATCGACAACTCGATTTCGCGAAAGCTATTATTGAGTACTTTAAATCGACGATCTATCGAGTTGATTAAATCGATTTCTTTGAAAAATCGACAGCTCACTTGGACTTGTTCAACATAGTTAATTTTTAAAATTAATTCAATTTTTGATAGGAATTGTGTTTTTGAAAAAACTCGTTAATTGCAACTCGATCCAATACTTTTCGATATTTCGACAATTCGATACATATTTTTGGCGATTTTCTATTTCGATATAAAACTCGATCTAAAATTTGAATTTACATCACTAGTTTGAATATAATTATGGTTTTATTAATTATTGGACTGACACCCGTTAAGGCCGTCAGAGTGGTTGGATATGAGTTTAGAACTAACTAAATCTAGCTTAAAGATATCACACGAAGTCTCGAAGTGCCGGCTGCTCCGGCTGCGTTTCCAGCAGAATGTCTTGTCAGCGCTTCGTGCCCGTCTGTTGTCGGTCACTACCAGCGCGCATGCAGAGTATCCGATAACGCCGCTTCCAAGAGTCCATTGCACTGGCCGGCTGATCGCAACGTCAGCGCGTCGCACATTGGGACAATCGCTCTTTTTTTTTTTTTGCAAAAACCATCTTTTGAACCAAAAAAGATATTTCAAAAATTTGATAAAAACTTCTACTTAAAATGAGTGCTTGCTCTGTATAATTGGCCCACTGGGGGACCCAGGGTTGTCTCTCAAAGTTGAAAAATATTTTCAGTACATATATTTTACATGTAAAACTAAAAAAAATCTGTTCGTTTCTGTCCAAAGTTTACATTTGAATCTGTTTCGTCCTTTAAACAACATTGTTTAGTATTTAATAAAGTTTTTTTACGCTAAATAAAAAAAAAAATTTTTTTTGGAAAAATCTTGTATGATGCCCGGCAGAGCGAAAACTTAAGGAATTGCACTGTGCTCTTCCTCTTCTATTACCATTTTTTTGCGAGGTTGCGTCAGTTTTTGCTCCATAACTTCCGAAGAAGCAGCTGGACGCATGAAAGACCGGGGTTATTTAGTAAGAGAATTGATTGCCTAAGAGTCTCGTGGTAGTGGGATAGTGGCCAATTGTGGCGAAGTTCTTTTTTTCTTCCACCAAAGTTGAAAGATACCCTAATTTTAGTGTTTTTTTTAAACATCGCTGGGATACAAAGTAAACAAGTGAAGATACTAAATTGTCCAGCATTATTTTTTAAATTAACGTACTTTTTATATGAAGCCAAAAACATAAAGATTGGTCATATAGCCTGTAAACAAATCAGCTTTAAAGTTTGCATGTTTAGTAAAATTTGCACATTTGTGCGCGCACTGTAAAATAGTTCAACTTTGAGAGGCTGCCACGCCTACAATTCTTGCCCGATTTCAATAATTTTTTGGATTTGTTATCCTTAAAGAATTCCCTATCGAATGCATATATTATTTTTACAATCGCTTTCATCGAAAAAAGGATTTTTGCCACGCTCCCCCACCCTTTTGTCCCACAGTGCGTCGTGACAGCATTCCGATGGTCATCTATTGCGCGCGTGTAGCCAACGTGTACTTCAACCGCCAGAATTTGATGACTGATGCATACTCCGTATTCGGTCTTGGACTGCCGTTGGCTGAAACGTTGCTGCCCGTGTTAACTTATATGTATATTGTTTAATTTTTATTTGTTTAACATTAATTTGTAATGTTTGCCAGATGACTGCAGGATCCCCATGTAATGGAGCGATAACGACTTGCAGTTTCAGATTGTTTTATTGGGCCGGCGAGGGCCAGTATTTATAACCAAAAATTACATTGGCTCTTATGGGCATAATCTAATTACATGAGTTAGAGGGTTAAATTAAATATAAGCTTACATATTAACAGTTATTTATAATATTCATCTAGCTTAACTCTTTTGTTACATTGATGTTCTGGCGATCTTCTTTTTGCCTTTCACTGCTTGATTACTTGCATGTTTATAAATATAACTGAACTGCTTGCTTTGGCTAGCTTGCGCTGCTTTATTATATTTGGACTGCTTGTTAAGATTTTCTTTAATTTTCTTGTGAAATAACATGTTTTGCTACAATTTGCCTCCAAACATTTTGAAAAGCTTGGGTTTCCAGTGTTTTGGAGCAATGGGTGAGTTATACATGAGCGTGATAGTTAGATTTAGTATATATTGTGTGTTAACTTGGTTTATTTTGATGAAGACGGATGTCGTATTGAAGTGAAACCTAAAGCAGCAGATGCAGTTGATTACCACAATTATAAAGGCTGGAACTCAACTGTGCTTTTTGCGCTTGTCGATTACAGGTAGCTTTTTTAATGCTTTAATGAACTTACAAACACAAACTAAGAATTTCATTACAGATACTGGACGTTGTCATGACTCGTAGATCTATCGCACAGATAGCAAATTAAAGCCAATGTTAGAGGGATCCGCCTTTTTAAGAGAAGAGGTTAAAATATTAAGTGGCACCCCAATCCCCGTGGGTTGCGCTCGGCGACTCGGCTTTTTAATTCTTCACGACTTGATGTACCGATATATATACCAGAAAATACCAACAAAAATCGAGTTGGTTTCCCTGCGTCCACAATAATGCAAAAATTTTCCTTTCCCTAGATGCCTATGATTTTGTATGGACGTGCGCTCTCAAATTTCCCTTACGCAAACGTGAACGCAACCCTAGTGGAAATCCAGTATAACAAGTCGTCTTGTGCCAGCCAACTGAATTGAAACAAAAAATAATTTCCCTTGGACATCACGTCCACCGAAAAATTTCCTGGTGGGCGCAATGTCAAGCTGTTAGCCGAAATGGGCCTACTGAACAAGACTATAAGGCCAAATTGACTTGGTTATTGAGGATACAAAAAAAATGGAAATTAGCAGCGACACTATTTGAAATTTGTTAAATTAAAGGCAATCGTTTGAATTGGTGTAAATTTATATGTATATTTCATTAGAAGCTGTTATAGGGTCGACAGGCTTGCGAATTGGGAACCCCGGAAAAAGTATGGCAATCTCTCGTAGTGCAGCGACATCACTGTCTGATCCGTGACAGGCGTTCCGGGTATCAGACAGTCCGTAGAGAGCGCGTATGCAATTCGGTTGGCTGTATACTGCTCTAAAGACCTTTGTGGGTCCCATGAAAATGCGCCATTTACGAATGCACGCCTCGGATTGTAATATAAGAGCGTAGCAGGGACCGCTAAAATCAAAATTACTAAGCAATAAATTAAAATTTAATTGTGCAGTTTACCATTACGAACCTGCGCATAAAGCTGCTTAAGCGATGATAGAAGAATCGGCTTTTGTGCTCAGCATAAAAACGATCTGATAATTCCTTCGTTAACCGCACTTCTTTGGCTTCAAGAATTGTAAAGTTGTTGCCTATTAGTGTCTTTATTTCCTGTAGAGCGTAACTATTACGAACAACGTGTGGTTTAAGTAGCGCTAATGTAATTTCCATCACAAAATAAAGTGCTTGCAATTTTTTCAACAATATTTCGACTGTTGCAAATATCGTCGAAGTAATACAAAACACACTCGCTATTTTTTAATAAAACACTTTTTGGATTCATGCACACATTAATGAATAAACAATGAATGCATTTTATGGGTTTGTACTACAAACGCATTATTTAACCACAGAACCAGGTATTTATCAAAATATCTTCGTATTAGGGAAAGTAGTGCTGGGACTCGATTTTATTTTAAGTCAGTAAATTCAGTATTATTTATTTCTTCTTAAAATCGATTTGATGAAGAGTTGTCGCTTCGATTTAAAATAATTCAAATGAACGGTTCATTAAAATGAACGAGTGAACTTGGGACATTTCAAAGCTCGGTACTGACCTTTGAAAACACCATTCGCTGGATCTAATGAGTATCACAATAGCTAGGTATGGACATCGGATAAAAGCTGTGCGCTAATTGTCAAATCCATATAAAAAAAACAGTTGCTAAATTAGTTAAGCTGGGTATGGACATAAAAAAAACGGTAAAATTCTGTTTTACGCCGAAAGGTTAAAAAAAAAAAAAAAAAAACCCCAAATAAAGGGCAAATTATAATTAATTTAACAAAAAAAAAAGTTTGGGGACTCAAATAGTTGAATTTTAAAAAATCTTTAAAGTTTGCATAGAAAATTGCTAATTTTTGTTGTTGCTTTGTGCAACTTGTCACTATAACAGCTCGTTTACCAACACTGCTTTTGTGATATGATTCCGATTTGGAACCAATTGAACTGTAAGATTTTTTGAATGTTTACTAACACTAACACTGCTTTTAAACCTTAATATGAAAATAATTATCTCTTTTAAAAAATATTGGTGACACAGCGTCACGGTCAGACCGTCAAAGTGACATAAAGTCACCTCAGACTTCATCGTCATCACCGCCTTTATCGTCTTCCTAAAGGGAGGGGGAATGAATTAGAGAGCCGTACGCAAATTTATTTTTTTTAAATGGCGTGATTAAAGAGGCGAAAGCAAAAATATTTAAAAAAAAAAATCGTAATTAGAGCGCAGCAATCGCCCGATTTTTTTAAAAAAAATTTTGCCAGCGGCGCGTCGTCCTAATTTCTTCAACATAACTCCGAGAACTCTTCATCTTCATTAATTATAGACACATTTGATGGGTTGTAAAGTTTTCCTATGGCCATGAAAATCTCATGGATTTTGCTCGGACAAATCCGTTCAGATAAAATGACATTGTGATTTCGTAAGAAATCAAACAATTGGTCATCACTGAATTTATGAAATTTTATCATAGACAAATTGCAGCCAAATTGCAAGACATTTTGCTGACAAATAATTTTTGACAGTTTCCCGTTATAAATAGTGTTGGTAAACATGCAATTAATCGGACAGTTCCGATTCGGAATCAAATTACATAAAAAGTGTTGGAAAACGGCTGAAAAGAGTGAAAAGTTCCACAAAGCAACATCAAAAAAGTTCATTTTTATTCGAATTTTCAAAGATTTAAAAAAAAAAACTATTTGAGTCCCCAAACTTTTTTTTTTTGCTTAATTCTTGATAAATTACCCGCTATTTGGAGTGTTTTTTTTTTTTTTTTTTTTTTTTTTGAACCTTTTGGCGTAAAACAGAATTTTACCAAAAAAACCTATAAGCTAAATGTCAAATCCATAAAAATTTTATCTGGCGTCATTTCGTCATTTATTATTATTTATATATATAGCTATATTAATTACCAATCGTTACGTATGCTTACCGTTGAAATCTGTGGAATGACGGCTAAGTTATTAGTATATTAACAATAAAACAATTTTTACGCACAGGTAGATTTTCGAATGATCGGTCCCATAGAAGCTATATATTATAGTGTTCCGATTCCAACCAAATTTGGACAGGTTGTATAAGGCAATAAAGGGTTATAACTTGTAAGTTTGGTACAGATAACTTAAAAAAACCAAAAAAATTTTCATCCTAAAGTCCTGACTCCAGCAGGCCCGGAACTAAAAATTCCAGTCAAACTTCATATAAAAAAAACTTTGGCAGGAATTTTTAGTTTTCGTTTTCGTTTCGTGTGTATCCAGCAACTTGAACGAAATCCACAAATTCATATCGATATTTGGCATATCGATAGCATGTGTGGACTGAGAGAGTGTATCAGGAAAATATACTTCGCATTTATTAACGATGGACTCGTATGTCAAACATGGAGACATGGAGACAGCACGAGGAAAGATAACTTTAATTAATGCAGTGGAGGCGCGACCATGTCTTTGACGAATAGCAAATAAGAATCATTTTGTTATGTATTTATCGCCTATCGTTTGTGCCAGCGCGGGTAAAATCTAGGGGGGGGTCGTTCCTCCAGTTCTCGATAGTAATTGCTATCGATAGTTTATATCGGCCACTGTAGCGAGTAGAGTGTGGGGGGAGTGGCAACTCCAAAACCTTGGCGGACAGGGACAGGTAGAGAATGTAGAGGGAGACAGCACATAGATGCATACCCCTTCATGCCCCTTACCCAAACTTGGATATTGAGTGGAAATCGACTCAACTGAAGTAACGGTGGTATGAATAGGAATCAGAGGAATTTGATAAATTTTTCTCAAACCACGTCGCTGCAGGTTATGCGAACAAGGGAGTTCGACTTTGACAGCGGTCAGCGACGGTGGCGTTTTGAAGATTGTTCGGAGCTGGGATATTTACTGCACGCTGTGCGGCGTTAGAAATTCAATTCTACGCCCCCGTGCCAACCAACAGACCCGTTTCCGCCAATTGTGCCTTCCGGGAATCGAGAACCGAGTCGTGCTAGTGAAGGGGTGTCATCTTCGTGAAAGTGTTGTGCTCCACAAGCTGTGCAGCGATCTACCCCGCAGCGTACCACATTTGCTGGCGGTGACGACTCACAACCAGGAGCTTTGGCCATTTAAGGCAACACCACCGCAGAGACGCCCGAAAGCAGCAGCATCGTATTTCGTCGTCATACTTGATCAGGAGAATCCCGAGTGAGTTCGCTCCAATTCTCGCCACACGCCTGGCGAATTTCCATTAACGAAGAGCTGAAAGATAGTTCATTTTGTGTCCCATGTGCCGCATAAAAAAATAGTCGTCGTTTGCCGTTTATAAAAATTATTATTATTTATTAAAAGAAAATTTAAAAGTCTTACAAAATTAAACCAAAGTTGAACAAGAAATAATAAAATTAAAACTTAAAATTAAAAGTTAAAATTCAATTAAAATTAAATTATAATAAAATTAAATTAAATTAAATTAAAAAAATTTGTTAAAGTAAAAATAATTAAAAATAAATTATAAAGTAAAGTAAATTAAAATCGAAATTAAATTAAAATAATATTTGTATAAATTAAAACGCACAACAGTTTAGGAACGACACCTTAATAACACATAGCCAATTTAGCAGACAAAACAAGAAATCTACACATATATATATATATATATACATATACTAAATCACTAATCACACAACCACATATCGCCCCTTTACCTATCCAGAGAGCTCTTTAGGTAGGCAAGGTAGACAATAAGCGATTTATACGTACATTACATTACATACATTACATACATAATAACACTTGAACATATTTAAATTAACTTATCACACTCACCTGAACACATAAAAAAATATACATATATATATATATATACGCGTCTATTCCCGCGGCGTCTCCGCATCTCCATATTGCTGCCGATATTTCCGGCAAGTTTGTCACATTTGCCACATCGTCGTGATCCTGATCTGTCCTGTTGTTTATCGTTGCCTTTGTTGAATTTTTGATGAAATATACCTGTAAATAGAAATGTTAAGTATTAATTGCAATGTTCATGAAAATTAAGAAAACTATATTATACTTACCTTAAACTGAACATGATGTCCGGCTAAGTTATTTGTAGAGGGGGAGGGGAAACATGGAATCCAACGCAGGCTGAGATTGGCCCGTACGGGTGGCCAACATAAGGGAGTCGAAGTGCAAGTGCCGTCTCAGGAAGGGAGGGTACGCCCGGGGCCTGCAAATGGGTCCTGTTTGAACATGAGATGGATCAGTGTTGTTTGCTTGTAATTTTGGAATTTTTACTTACCTGTTGTATTTATTGTTGCAGTTTTTCGTTGCTATCATTCCTTTTTGCGTCTTTGTTTACTTTTTGTTGATAGTGATGGTAGTTGAGCTGCAGCTGTTTGCAGTTAGCGATGAGTTATCGATTGTGTGAACTGCTGGCCAGGGATGGAAACACACCCATGAGGAGTTCCGAGCACAAAGCAGTTCATAACAATATGGCGCCCAAATTTAAAAATTAAAAAAGATAATGAGTCGCTTAGAATGCAAATTCCCTTGTATTCGGAATTCGCGCCTCCGATGTCTTATGTGGCACGATAAGTGGCCGATAATCGCTCGGAGTGCTGCGTAATTCTGGATTACGATGGAACCATTCGCTAATCTAAGTTCGCGGTGCTGCGGAATGTGTTTTTATTGTTGCGGTTGGTAACAGCTGACACCTTCGTATGTTGACGAAGAGTTCGCAGCTGATTATCGTAGCCTGGTGGCATCCGTGCAATATTAAACTCATTCTGTGACAAACTGTGATATTAGGTTAGTTTTTTTTGTTGTTGTTTTCAGTTAGTTATTTATTTATTTATTCATTTCGATGCCCAAACTATTCGTTCTGTCTCCTTATGGTTCACGTCGGGAATGTGCTGACCGTAGTTTTTGCAGAGCTTCGGTGACAGGTGTCCCAGAGTGATACAGGATCACTTCTGCGTCGCACCTGCCTCACAGCGCATCCCGATCGTGGCCAGAAGTGAGACAGAAGCCGAATAGACTTCAAATAGCGTTTTTGGGATGTCGTTCCTCAATCGCTTGAGGAACCGTGCATCTCACAGATGCTTAAATGTTTATCCATTTGTTCAAAGTGTGCGTAGTAAAATGTTGGTTAGCCTGTGTTAGTTTTGTTTTCTCTCCCCTTTTCTTGTTATATGTATTGTGAGAAAAGAGTTTTTGTTCGATAGTTACAGTTAAAAAAAAAAAATTTATATATTTATTATTTTTGCGTTATTATTTATGTCCTTAGCTAGGAGTCGGAAATAGCAATAATTATTTATTTAGGTATAATTTATTTATCTTCTAGGTTCTTTACAATTAGGCAGTATTTATTTATTTATTAGATTCGATTTTCGTTAGGTAAATATTTCTTAAATAATTTATTTGAGGGCGTTGTCTTCTCTTATACTATGGCCCAAGCATCAGAATGGGGAGCGACTGGAGCGTCGGCTTAACAACTACCACTTCTGTCGGGGCATTTGCAAAGGACTCCGATGAACTTTCGCGGATTTCCGGAAAAGATACCTCCAACCACCGAGGAGTTGCTCGAGATGGCGAAAGAAGCGGTGAAACAAGACCAATTATACCCAAAGGAACCGCCAATGGACCCGGTTCTCGAGTCTGCGGTCAACGTCGCAATTGCTACGATGCATTAAACGTACCGAAGCTCGTTGCGAGATGAGATCAGCGCAGTCTTGCGCGAGGAGATCCGTAGCCAATTTGAGGAGATGATGAAGCGTATCAACGAGATGTTGAGACCTCTGGGTAGTGGCTGGAGGAGCGAAGCCTCGGCAGCGACGTACTCGGACGCGCAAGCACCGGATCCAGGCGCAGAAGGCTCGGCAGCTTCACATCCTCGAGCACAACAACCAGCACCGAACTCAGGAGCCATTCCGAAACGTTCGGAATTACGACCCTCTAATAATGTTCCACCGCCAGGGATGCAAAGTCAATTTCAACTGGTTCGGCAGCAAGAGTTTGGCAGTTCGGGGTTCGTGCCTGACCCACAGACGACAAACTGGGGAAATCCGACCAACCGGAACTACAGGGCAAACGAGAGAAGATATGATGAGCATCGGGAAGCAAACGGATGTTATAACGTTCGTGATCATACTCACCTGAAACTGGAGCGATGGAACGTGAAGTTCGATGGCGAGGATCCAATGCACTCGGTCGAGGATTTCGTGTTTCGCGTGGAGTTTCTTCAGAGGCAATACCAGTGCCCCTGGAAAGATGTCCTGCGCGGATTCCACCTTCTCCTCTCAGGACGAGCGCAGGAATGGTATTGGGTGCACGTGAAGCACTCGAGAGCCGACAATTGGTCGCAACTACGTGCAGCACTGTTGGATCGTTTCCGAGGCCATCAGACGGAGCATGACGTCATGCAGGAGCTAGTGCAACGGGAGCAGCAATCCGGCGAAACGGCTGACGAATATATCCACCGCTTGCGTCAACTTGCCTCGCGTTTTCAGAAGCCGATGAGGGAAGGAGAACTCGTGAAAATAATAAAGCGAGGGTTGAAGGAAAGTCTAGCCAAGTACATCTACGCTATGGATATAGTCACCGTGGATGAACTGCGTCACGAATGCATCGAAGTGGAGAGAAACTTAAGTCGCAGAACGAGATCCGGGTATACGTAGCAGTCACGGTATTCGCACGGCAACAGACATTCAGTCCATGAGGTGGAGATTCCACCGCGACCGCCAGATCCACCAGTAGAAGACGTTGATGAAACTGCCGTGAGGTCCAAGATGGCCACAGTTTCCGAGACTGTCTGTCGAAGGAACGGAAAATTTTCTGTTACAGATGCGGAAAACCGGATACACTCTGCCCTGAATGCGTCAACTGTCCGGGAACTCCATAGAGAACGCGATGAGAGCGGGACCAGCGCGTTCGGGAATTGCAACCGCGGAGAGAAAGGAGTGGAGTTCTGGCCAAAGGAGGTAGAGAAGGAGACGGCGACAGGATCTGAAAAGAAAAGAAAAAGGTTACATGAATATAATATTTATAAGGATACAGATAAGGATACAGATAAGGATACAATTAAGAAATCGGATAAGGATAATAAACTCACTAGAGGAAAGACGTTACGGGCATACATATCGGCCCGGAATAGGATTTTTGGCGAGCGACAGCTGGAGGGGATGACCCTTGCCACTCAACGCGTCTTGAAGGCTAGAGCGCGCTTCCGACGACGACGATTGACGAGGAGACAGGTCATCGAGGCTTTACGGCGGGATGAGAACACGGATCCACGTGTATTCGCAGATGTGGAGATCAAGGGACGTGGGATGAAAGGTCTCTTAGACACGGGAGCTTCGGTCAGTCTACTGGGAAAAGGATGCAGGGAACTGGTTGAGGAGCTGGGATGGACAGTGCAGCCATACACGTCGATGGTGAGGACAGCGGCAGGAGCCAGTCGTCCAATTTTAGGTCGCGTTGTGCTGCCTGTAAAATACAATAAGAGAGCTGAGGAAATCGAATTTTACATGTGTCCTGACCTGCAACAAGAGTTGTAGGTTAGGTTAGGTTAGGGCGGCTGTCGATTCAACGACTCACTTAGGCCACAGTTGGGCCCATTGTGGTACCGCGGATCTAGATTTCCTTTCTACCTTTGTGGTGACATGTCAATCAGTATGGCGTCCAGTTTGATAGCTGAATAAATTTAGCGATTTTGCGCGGTGTAACTGAGGCAAGTTCACCTAAAGTGGAGAGAAAAGGTTTTCCCAGGGTGTGGAGTCTTCTATTACACAATGCGGGACAGGAGCAGAAGAAATGTTCAGGTGATTCAATTTCTTCTTCGTCTCTACAGCTCCTGCAGAAGTCATTGTATGGGGCATTCAGCCTTGTGGCGTGGATACCTACCAGCCAATGTCCTGTCAGTGCTCTTACTACTGCAGAACAATCTGTTCTACTTAGTTTACATAGAATACTAGAACGAGCCTTATTCAGGTGAGGCCAGGTCTGCCTCGCGACACGACAATGGTGCGTGTTTCGCCATCGGTTTTCACTAACTGTTATGGATTGAGCTAGAAGTAGTAGCTTACAGGTCGCCAGTGGCATACGCGTATCCTCCTTGTCAGGAAGGAGGTGTACTGTTGTACCATTCCTGGCTAGTTCATCAGCTTTACAGTTTCCTGTAATGTCCTGATGCCCTGGTACCCATATTAGGGAAATGTCGAAATGCTCAGCCATCTCATGTAGAGATTTGCGGCAGTTCGAAACTGAGGTGGAATTAGTTGTGGTCGATTCTATGGACTTGATAGCTGCTTGGCTGTCACTGTATATGTTAATACGGCCCGAATTGACTTGGGATTCCCTTAGGAGTTTTAAGGCTTCATTTATAGCCAGGATTTCGGCTTGAAAGACGCTGCAATGGTCAGGTAGCCTAAAAGAGACCTGTATATTTAGATCCTGAGAGTATACCCCTCCACCCACTTGATTGTTCAACTTTGAACCATCTGTGTAGAAGGATATGGCCCCATTTTGTCCTGGGGTATGTGATGACCATTCCTCCCTGTGCGGAATGGTTGTTTGAAAGGGAGTTTCAATATGCTCAATTGGCATACAGTAGTCCGTTCTAGAAGGAACTATTTGGTTATCCTTAAGGATAGCGGAGTGCCCTGTTGAGCATTCCGTCCAAGAGTTAGAGTCTCTCAGTCGAATTGCTGTCATAGTGGCAATATTTTTGCTAACTTGCCTGATTGGTTGTATGTTAAGAATGGCGTCTAGAGCTTCGCCAGGTGTTGTGTTGAGAGCACCTGTGATGCAGATTTCGGCCATCCTTTGAATTTTGCTGAGCTGTTTGTTTATGGACTGCTTTGTTAAGGCAGGCCACCATATTGCTATACCATATAGTAGTATCGGTCTGACTATAGCTATGTATAGCCAGTGGACGATATATGGCGACATGCCCCATTTCAGGCCGATCGCTTTCCTGCAAGTGTAGAGTGCAACTGTTGCCTTTCTACATCTATCTTGCGTATTAATTTTCCAGTCCAACTTCCTGTCCAGAATTAAACCCAAGTATCTGGCGCTTTCGCTGAAGGAGAGGACGGAGTCTTTTATTTTTGGGGGTATTAGAGTTGGGATTTTGTATTTTCTAGAGAAAAGTACAAGTTCCGTTTTGGCTGGGTTTACTCCCAGGCCACACTCATCGGCCCAGGTGACCAGTTTTTGTAGCTTGACTGACATCCAGTCGCATAGTGTTTGAGAGAATTTTCCCGTGAAAATAAGTGCTACGTCGTCCGCGTACGCAACCACCTGGCAGCCTCCACCCTCTATGTCGCATAACAGCCTGTTGACTGCTAGGTTCCATAAAAGAGGAGATAGAACCCCTCCTTGAGGTGTTCCCCTACTGACAAACCTGGTGAGTGTTGAAGAGCCAAGTGTGGACGTTACGACCCTGCTTGTGAGCAATTGGTCGATGAGTCCCACTAGACGGCTTTCAATCCCCAAGTTTGTCAGTGCTCCAGTGATAGCTTCCGGGACGACGTTGTTAAAAGCCCCCTCGATGTCTAGGAAGGCTATGAGGGAGTATTCAGTGAGCGAAAGGGATTTTTCTATAGTGGCGACTACGGAGTGCAAAGCTGTTTCTGTCGATTTGCCTTTCCGATATGCGTGTTGAGAATTGGATATGAGATGGGGGGGAATGGTTGCTCTTAGGTGAAGAGCCAGGAGTCGCTCGAAGGTTTTGAGCATAAATGACGACAGGCTGATTGGTCTAAAGTCCTTTGCTGTCGTATGGGATGATTTCCCAGCTTTTGGTATGAAAACTATTTTTGAGACTCGCCATGTATCAGGGATATGACCAGTTTTTAGAACTTCTGTGAAGATAGATTGCAGCCAGTTTATGGCAGTGTTCCCTGCTTGTTGTAATTGGGCAGGAAAAATGGCGTCTGGTCCAGGTGACTTGTACGGTTTAAAGCTGTTTATAGCCCAGGTTATATTACGTCTGCTTAGAAGAGAGGGGCTGATTGGCACCTCAGTAGGGGTTTGGTGTCTACCTTGATTGGTTGCTTTGCAGCCCGGAAAGTGCTTTTTCAAGAGTACGTCTAGCGATTCTTCGCTAGATGTAGTCCAGGTGTTATCCTCTTTTTTGAGGTACCCTAGTGTGGGGGCAGATTTCGATAAAATCTTCCTCAGTCTGGCCGCATCCGGTGTTGATTCTATGTCAGAGCAGAAAGCTCTCCATGAATCTCTTTTGGCTTGTCTAGTCGCCTTTTTGTATATTAATAGGGCGTGTTTATAGTCTAGCCAAGTTTCTTCTGTGTTAACAGCCTTGGCTTGATTGAAGAGGTTTCTCGAGCTCTTGCGGAGTTCGTTTAGGCTGGGGCACCATGGTGGTTGCTTACCCCTTTTGGGTCTGCTAATGGGACATGCTGCCCTGAAAGCCGAGTTGCAAGCCTCAGTAAAGGTTTTTATTAAGTCGCTCAGTCGCTCTGTAGAGTGAGTTCCTTCTGGTGCTATCTCTGGGATAGCCTTTTTAAGGATATCAATAAATATTGGCCATTTGGTTTTTCTTGGGTTGGTAAACGGGGCTGGTTTGGAGTGCCTCGATTTGAGGGAGAATTCAATGTACCTATGATCAGAGAAGGAGTGATCGTCTGCCACTTTCCAGTCTCTGATGAGATCATATATAGGATAAGATACCAGGGTAAGGTCAATGACCTCCTTCCTGCCTTTAATCATAAAAGTAGGTTCGCAACCTTTGTTGCCTAAAACTAGGTTAGTGTTGAGAAGGTAGTTTAGGAGTGACTCACCCCTTGTGTTTGTATTCGTGCTGCCCCACTGGGTGTGGTGTGCATTGGCATCGCATCCAATGATGAGGTTGATACCTCGTGTCTCGCAGTCTTTTATTAGACCTCTCGTGACTTCTTCTGGAGGAGAGCCCGGTTGGTCATAGGCCATGTAACAGAGTTGTATCTGGGAATAGATTTCTGGAGGGCGTTTGAAATCGCTCCTGGAGCGTCCAGAATCATCCGAGGTGACGATGACCAAACCTGACGTCGCCTACTATCGGGACGAGGATGATGTCGTGTCTGATCCGGAGATGTGGAACCTGGAAGAGGGGCAGGAGAGTCAGTTGGATGCCGCTAAACGCGAATTTCTCCAGTTCGAGAAAGACGGTTTAGGGAAGACTCACCTGCTACAGCATCGGATACAGCTGATTGAAGGAACCGAACCCGTGAAGGACCGACATTAACCTCTGTCGCCGGCAAAGCAGGAGATCGTGTGGGCCAAAGTCGATAAGATGCTGCAGTTGGGCATTATCGAGGAAAGCGACAGTCCCTGGAGCAACCGGACTACAGTGGTGATGCCACCTGGAAAAAACCGATTCTGTTTAGACGCCCGGAAACTGAACAGCTTAACAGTGAATTGAAGGCATCTTATCCCGCATAGACGAGACGCACTACATCTCAAGCGTCGATTTGAAGTTTGCTTTCTGGCAGATCGAGCTGGAGGAGAAAAGTCGATCGGATACTGCATTCACGGTACCCGGAAGACCACTGTACCAGTTCCGACACATGCCATTCGGTCTCTGCAACGCAGCACAGCAGTTATGCAGACTCATGGACAAGGTGATTCCAGAGACATTAAGATCCAACGTCTTCGTCTATCTGGATGATCTCCTCATCATTTCAGCAGATTTCCCGACTCACATCAAATATCTCCGACTAGTCGCTGAGTGTTTGAAGAAGGCGAATCTTACGATCGGCATGGCGAAGTCCAAATTTTGTTTCCGCAGCATTAAGTATCTGGGTTACATCATAGGTGGCGGAACATTGAGGATGGATCCAGGTAGAGTGGAGGCGATTAAAAACATTCCGGTTCCGAGGAACGTCAAGGAGCTCAGAAGTTTTCTAGGTACGGCGGGATGGTATCGCCGCTTCATTAAAAACTTTGCCGAAATCTCCGTTCCATTGACTGATGCCCTGAAGAAGAAAAATGTAAGGTTCCATCTTGGTGACGAAGCCGTGGAGGCAGTGGAGAGACTAAAGGATGCACTCACCACAGCTCCAGTGCTAGTTCATGCTGACTCCAAACGACCATTCTTCATCCAATGCGATGCCTCACACTTTGGCGTTGGAGCTGTGCTGTTCCAACTGGATGACGAGCAGCAGGAGAGGCCGATCGCGTTTTTCTCAGCAAAGTTGGACAAGCACCAAATAAACTATACGGTGACGGAAAAGGTGTGCTTAGCCGCGAAGCTCGCTATCCATCACGGACTTGACCGGGAGACTAGCCAGATGGTCAGTGGAGCTGCAATCGTTCCCGTTCACGATGCGGTACAAGAAAGGCGCCGATAACGTCGTTGCTGATACGTTGTCCAGAAGTGTGGAAGAAGTGGGGGTGACACCAGAGGAGCTGCTGGGTTTCGAAACTCTGGAGTTTGAGTCTGCCGAATACCAGGAGTTGGTAAACGAGGTGATAAGCAACCAAGACCGATTGCCCGATTTAAAGGTCCAGGATGAATTCATCTTCAAGAGGACGCGAGACGAGACACTGGATGATTAAGTGGAGGGCACGAGTTGGAAGTTGTGGGTCCCGGAATCGCTGACAGCAGGGCTCATCCAAAGAGCACACGCCGAGGAGACCGCAGCTCATGGAGGAATGGCGAAAACTCTCCATGCACTGCGCAGGCAGTTTTACTGGCCCGGGATGACGATCCAATTTCGCGACTTCGTGCGGAAGTGCGAAACCTGTAAGGAAACGAAGGCCCAGAATTATCGAACGCAAGTAGGGATCGGGAAAGAGGTACTCACCGATCGTCCTTTTCAGAAAATCTACATAGACTTCCTTGGAAAGTATCCACGATCGAAGCGTGGACACGCCTGGATATTTATCGTAGTGGATCACTTTTCCAAGTTCACGTTCCTGAAGGCGATGAAAGAAGCTTCAGCAGCAGATGTGGTCAACTTTCTAGTACACGAAGTGTTTTTTAAGTTCGGCGTTCCAGAGGTGATACACTCGGATAATGGGCGGCAATTTATCTCCAAATCTTTTGAGGCGATGATCAAATCATTTGGGATAATTCATCTGCGTACGCCCGTGTATTCCCCTCAGAGCAACGCTGCCGAACGCGTGAACAGATCCGTGCTAGCTGCAATAAGAGCGTATTTAGAGCAGGATCATAGAGAATGGGACGCGTACTTACCAGAAGTTGAGGTATCCATCAGGAACGCGGTGCATACGGCCACGGGAGTGACTCCGTTCCTTGCTGTGTTTGGCCAACACATGTATTTAAACGGGTCCTCGTACAAGCTGGCCAGGAAGCTTAGATCCCTTTCCGACCACGACATCTTGGATTTGGAGGGAAAGGATAGACTGGACGTAATCCGCGGTCAAGTCAAACAACACCTGCATTCTGCTTACGAGCGTAGCCGACAACGCTGTGACCAGCGTGCACGGCACTTTCACTTGGAGCCAGGACAGGAGGTTTGGAGGCGTAACTTCGCACTCAGCAACTTCAGCAAGGCTTTCCTGAAGGGCCGCGTCGTTCGAGCAGTAGGCACCAACGCCTATGAACTGGAAGACCTGCAAGGAAGAAGATTAGGAGTCTATCATGCCAAGGATCTGCGATCGTAGTTAAAACTTGCTTACCTTTGATTGGCGGTGGTAGTGAAGGTTCCGACGTTTCCATCTGTGTGTAGAGTAGGCGTTAGTCGTGGGTATGGCCTACGTTGGGCGCTGTTCAGGATGCAGTCTGGGCACAAACGATCAAGGGGGGGGGGGGGGGGGGGGGGTTTGTAATGTATTTATCGCCTATCGTTTGTGCCAGCGCGGGTAAAATCTAGGGGGGGGGTCGTTCCTCCAGTTCTCGATAGTAATTGCTATCGATGGTTTATATCGGCCACTGTAGCGAGTAGAGTGTGGGGGGGAGTGGCAACTCCAAAACCTTGGCGGACAGGGACAGGTAGAGAATGTAGAGGGAGACAGCACATAGATGCATACCCCTTCATGCCCCTTACCCAAACTTGGATATTGAGTGGAAATCGACTCAACTGCAGCAACGGTGGTATGAATAGGAATCAGAGGAATTTGATAAATTTTTCTCAAACCACGTCGCTGTAGGTTATGCGAACAAGGGAGTTCGACTTTGACAGCGGTCAGCGACGGTGGCGTTTTGAAGATTGTTCGGAGTTGGGATATTTTCTGCACGCTGTGCGGCGTTAGAAATTCAATTCTACGCCCCCGTGCCAACCAACAGACCCGTTTCCGCCAATTGTGCCTTCCGGGAATCGAGAACCGAGTCGTGCTAGTGAAGGGGTGTCATCTTCGTGAAAGTGTTGTGCTCCACAAGCTGTGCAGCGATCTACCCCGCAGCGTACCACATTTGCTGGCGGTGACGACTCACAACCAGGAGCTTTGGCCATTTAAGTCAACACCACCGCAGAGACGCCCGAAAGCAGCAGCATCGTATTTCGTCGTCATACTTGATCAGGAGAATCCCGAGTGAGTTCGCTCCAATTCTCGCCACACGCCTGGCGAATTTCCATTAACGAAGAGCTGAAAGATAGTTCATTTTGTGTCCCATGTGCCGCATAAAAAAATAGTCGTGGCAACTCCAAAACCTTGGCGGACAGGGACAGGTAGAGAATGTAGAGGGAGACAGCACATAGATGCATACCCCTTCATGCCCCTTACCCAAACTTGGATATTGAGTGGAAATCGACTCAACTGCAGCAACGGTGGTATGAATAGGAATCAGAGGAATTTGATAAATTTTTCTCAAACCACGTCGCTGTAGGTTATGCGAACAAGGGAGTTCGACTTTGACAGCGGTCAGCGACGGTGGCGTTTTGAAGATTGTTCGGAGTTGGGATATTTTCTGCACGCTGTGCGGCGTTAGAAATTCAATTCTACGCCCCCGTGCCAACCAACAGACCCGTTTCCGCCAATTGTGCCTTCCGGGAATCGAGAACCGAGTCGTGCTAGTGAAGGGGTGTCATCTTCGTGAAAGTGTTGTGCTCCACAAGCTGTGCAGCGATCTACCCCGCAGCGTACCACATTTGCTGGCGGTGACGACTCACAACCAGGAGCTTTGGCCATTTAAGTCAACACCACCGCAGAGACGCCCGAAAGCAGCAGCATCGTATTTCGTCGTCATACTTGATCAGGAGAATCCCGAGTGAGTTCGCTCCAATTCTCGCCACACGCCTGGCGAATTTCCATTAACGAAGAGCTGAAAGATAGTTCATTTTGTGTCCCATGTGCCGCATAAAAAAATAGTCGTCGTTTGCCGTTTATAAAAATTATTATTATTTATTAAAAGAAAATTTAAAAGTCTTACAAAATTAAACCAAAGTCGAACAAGAAATAATAAAATTAAAACTTAAAATTAAAAGTTAAAATTCAATTAAAATTAAATAATAATAAAATTAAATTAAATTAAATTAAAAAAATCAAAATTTGTTAAAGGAAAAATATTTTAAAATAAATTATAAAGTAAAGTAAATTAAAATCGAAATTAAATTAAAATAATATTTGTATAAATTAAAACGCACAACAGTTTAGGAACGACACCTTAATAACACATAGCCAATTTAGTAGACAAAACAAGAAATCTACACATATATAAATTAATATCCTTCCAGTCCTGTAGTGGCTGAAGATTAGGTTGAGAGGCGGATGTGCCTTTTATTGCTGGCCTTGGGCTCAGACAATAAAACAAATTATTTAACGGCCAAGTGCCGGAGTTGAATATTTATTTAAGCGACTTATTGGAAGAGCGCTGAATTCAAAACTGATTTCTTAATACACAGAATATTTCACTTAAGCTAAGCCAAAACTCGCATCACGCCACAATGTCATGGTCGGCATGCCGACTCAGCAAAATCTTAGGCAATAACGGAAACTCTTGCAGCAAAACAAAAGTGTCCGGTTACCGCCGCTGACCATTGCAGCTATAGCGCGCTGATACAAAGTATGCAGTGTCGCAATTGCGAGGGCTGTTCCTCAACTTATGAAGCACGCGATAGCGAGGGTTGATTATAAACTTATGAAATACCCTATATTAAGTGTTATGTGTTAACTACTCCCCCTTCAAGTATAAGGCCGTCCTCGGCCGACCCAATCCCGGCGACGACTTCTCGTAACTGCTTCGCAGACTTCTTTGCTTCGATGATCCGCCAAAGAGTGAGGCCAATGCAGATTAAAGCACAGCATATGGCTCCAATGATGAATGCCACACGATAAGCTTGATCAGTTCCGGCGTCCTTCTTGAATTGCTGTATCACCTCCAAATTACGTTCATTCAAACGATGAAGGTAAGGGAGGCTGAGGACATCTTGGCTGGCAGTGATGTTCAGCAAGGGAGAATTGGCAATACCCGGGACTCTATTGCCTACGTTGTTGTGATTGTAAAACAGAGTCCCGTTAATTGCGACTCGGTCTCCGAACGTGATGAGATGCGTGCCTTGTACCTGGAACTCAGTGCCGTTGTCCACCTGAATCCTTGCGGACCCGTCGTTGAGGATGATGATTCCGTCATCTACATGGGTGATTATTTCCAGGTTGCTCGGCTGGATCTCGCAGTGTGCCGTGCCACCTGTATGGAGCTCTTTGGCACATGAACTCTCTAATGCCAGACGACAAAATGTGGCTCCAGGTGAAGCGGCGCAACTCTGCAGTGTGTGGGTTTCTCCATTGCATTCGGCTATGACGTTGTCAAACAATCGCAATATGAAGTTCTTGTGGGCGACAGGATAAATCGTAATTTTTCTGCAAGCTTTTTTAATCTTTGGAAATTTAATTATAAAATGTTTAGTGTTAATGGATTGAAGAACTTTTACGGATGCAACGGACATAAGATCTCCTATGGGAGTGTTGGTGGGTTCCTCTAGCCAAATTGATTTCAAGTCTGAGTGGTCCAAAATGTTTGGGCTAACAATGTTAGCCTTCGCAAGAGTAATAGCAAGCATTAAATTTTGCAACTCCATTATCAGCATTCTGTTTCTAGACAGTAGTGTTTCAAATAAATGGCTAGTGTCAACTTGTGAGTTTTTGGTTATCTTGAGAATTTTATTGACAGTGATTGGTAACTGGTTAAGCTGATCTTGAACTCTAGTGTTTATTTCTATTTGTCTTTTGTTGGCATTTATTAGTTGCATTTAATTGTTTTCTTTCTTTTTAGCAACTTTTTTGTTTTTCTTTTTAAAGAGGTTTGCCCACCACCAAAAATGTTTTATAAAAACTATGCCAAGTGGCTAAAAGTAAATTGAAAAAGTATATCTAACTTATACGAGTGTGCCTAGTGGCTTAAAAAAAAGGTGTAAAAAAACAAGGGAGTCACCTTAGGTTGTCCTTGTGGACCACCCTCCCTCTAATGAGGACCTCGGTCCCCAGGTCTGCTTCCACGGCCTTCTCATCACATAAAGGTGTGAGTTTGTTTCCGAGCCGTCGGTTGGACTTGACCAAAACTTTGTCACCAACGTCGAAGACCCTATTCTGCCGATTTGCGTTCTCCCTAGCTCTGAGCGTCGTCTGAGCATTTCTGATCTTTTCTTGTATCTTTTCTTGTGGCTCATCTTCGTCTGATGACGGGTGGCAGGGATTTGCTCCTAAAAAATTGAGGGCATCAGAGTCATAACAAGCATCGTCATTGATTTGTGCCGCTGCGCTGGAGGCGGCACCAGCATACGCCTCTGCCCCCTGTCCCGCGTCTTGCGCGACGTGATTCAACCTCTGCTGATTTTTCTGACCGCCTGTGCGGTCAGATGCGGGGTGCTTCCTATTCGCGTAAGCAGGGGCCTAAGTAGGCTGCAAGACCTTTGAGAAGGAAGGATCGACCTCCATTGGCACCGGTGCGCCATTATTATTGTGCTGCCTGCTGCTTCGTTGGTCAGTCTGCACTGGGGCCTTGCTTTTATTGCTAAAGTGCGGATTCTTTGTACCGCTAGCTTGTGTTTCGGCTTGTTGCGAATGCCTCTCCTGTTGGTGACCCTGCGCTTTTGCATGCGGCTTGCGCTCTTTGTCTTCTAGACTTCTTGCGAAATTAGCCGCGAATGCGTACCTTTCATGATTTGACTCGACTTCTTGCGCGAGAGCTAGCGCTGAAGGCAAATCTCTGGGCTTTGCTGCAAAGAGCACATCTGTAAGACTGCGCTTGAGACCCGATATGAACACACGCAACGCATCATCGCGGAATTTTTCACATAGGCCCTTTGCAAAAGCCGGCTCATATGACATGTTAACTTTGTTAGTGAGAAGAGTGAGTTTCTTCTCTACCTCATCGTAATATTGGAGCAGGGACAGGCCACCTTGCCTCAAGGTACCTAATTCCTGTTCAATGACATGAATTGGTCTCTTGTCACTGTATGTAAAATCTAGGCGATTTATTATCGCATCAAAATTCAATACAGTACCAAATGAGGCCAGCACCGCGTCTGCGGGGCCCCTAATCTTGCTTCTTATGATTATAACAGCCTGATAATGACGAGAACTGCCATTATGTGGTCTGAAGATCTCGTAAGCGGCTAATGCTGCCTGCCTCCAAGATACATAAGATTCCTGTACTCCTGCAAACTCAGGTAAGCACTTGACGGCATCTAGCGGCTCGTCACAGCGAATATCGTCTCTAATTTCTATAGCAGCATATGCTACTACTTGTGGGGCGGCAACGTTTGCTGCTGCTATTTGTTCAGCTAACTCATTAATTCTTTGAGTCAATGCTTGCTCCCTATACTGGTTTGCAGCGGCCTGTTCGGCTAAAGCATTGCTGATAGCCGTCCTTACTACTTCCCTAAGCTGATCTGGATCCATTTTACCTGATGGTGGGGGAACTGCAGGGAGAAGTCTTGTAGCCGGGACTCTGATGCGAATGTCACAGTCGGAATCTGAGTCGCTAGACTGCTTGCGAGGGTCTCTATATTGGGTGAACCGTGACATGCGCAGGCCAGTGGCCGCGAAAAATAAAACGGGCCGTCAAAAGATGGGTCGAATTACGTCGCAGCTCTGAACCACGAGAACTGTATGTATTGTTATAGCACAATTTTAGACACACAGAAAGTAACACAAAGTGATTCTATTAACGATCTGGATGATAAATTGTTTCAACTAAAATTCTCAAAGCAGTCACTCTCACGTGTTTCAGAAACTTGGTTCTGATTATTTTTATTTAAAAAAAAAAAATTTATATGATCTGTTGCAATATAAAATACTCACTAGTACTAACTAATTTTTTATAAAAAACTTAAAAATTTTTGTGTTTCAAGAAAAATTTTGGCTAGAGTATCCACTCACATGATTCACTTAAAACAAAAAAAAATTTTCTTTGTAAAATTGGTCACTCGCAGTTCCCGCGCTGCTGTCTTAATTGTTGTTGGTTGTTGCAGCTCCCGCGCTGCTGTCTTAATTGTTGTTGGTTGTTTCAGCTCCTGTGCTGCTGTTTTATTTGTTGTTGGTTGTGGAGTCCGACCACTAGTTGGGCGCCAATTAATATCCTTCCAGTCCTGTAGTGGCTGAAGATTAGGTTGAGAGGCGACTGTGCCTCTTATTGCTGGCCTTGGGCTCAGACAATAAAACAAATTATTTAACGGCCAAGTGCCGGAGTTGAATATTTATTTAAGCGACTTATTGGAAGAGCGCTGAATTCAAAACTGATTTCTTAATACACAGAATATTTCACTTAAGCTAAGCCAAAACTCGCATCACGCCACAATGTCATGGTCGGCAAGCCGACTCACCAAAATCTTAGGCAATAACGGAAACTCTTGCAGCAAAACAAAAGTGTCCGGTTACCGCCGCTGACCATTGCAGCTATAGCGCGCTGATACAAAGTATGCAGTGTCGCAATTGCGAGGGCTGTTCCTCAACTTATGAAGCACGCGATAGCGAGGGTTGATTATAAACTTATGAAATATCCTATATTAAGTGTTATGAGTTAACTTATATATATATACATATACTAAACATCACACAACCACATATCGCCCCTTTACCTATCCAGAGAGCTCTTTAGGTAGGCAAGGTAGACAATAAGCGATTTATACGTACATTACATTACATACAGTACATACATAATAACACTTGAACATATTTAAATTAACTTATCACACTCACCTGAACACATAAAAAAATATACATATATATATATATACGCGTCTATTCCCGCAGCGTCTCCGCATCTCCATATTGCTGCCGATATTTCCGGCAAGTTTGTCACATTTGCCACATCGTCGTGATCCTGATCTGTCCTGTTGTTTATCGTTGCCTTTGTTGAATTTTTGATGAAATATACCTGTAAATAGAAATGTTAAGTATTAATTGCAATGTTCATGAAAATTAAGAAAACTATATTATACTTACCTTAAACTGAACATGATGTCCGGCTAAGTTATTTGTAGAGGGGGAGGGGAAACATGGAATCCAACGCAGGCTGAGATTGGCCCGTACGGGTGGCCAACATAAGGGAGACGAAGTGCAAGTGCCGTCTCAGGAAGGGAGGGTACGCCCGGGGCCTCCAAATGGGTCCTGTTTGAACATGAGATGGATTAGTGTTGTTTGCTTGTAATTTTGGAATTTTTACTTACCTGTTGTATTTATTGTTGCAGGTTTTCGTTGCTATCATTCCTTTTTGCGTCTTTGTTTACTTTTTGTTGATAGTGATGGTAGTTGAGCTGCAGCTGTTTGCAGTTAGCGATGAGTTATCGATTGGATGGAAACACACCCGTGAGGAGTTCCGATGAGCTAGTCGGCGCGGCCCACCGAGCACAAAGCAGTTCATAACAATTTTGATAAAATATCTGTGAAAAGTGCATGGAAAAGTCTTGCTGGAGAAATAATTTAATAATAATTGGCGCAACTAACACAATCACTTCATCGTCCAAATTTATTTGCTTCCTTTTTTTATTTCAGTTGACCCTTCAAATTTGGCGCTGTTTACAAGCCAAACTGATTTGTCAGAGTGACCTTGTACGTTTTTGGTGAAGGGTCAAAAATATGCCAGTTTTAGGTAAATATTTTCTTAACATTAGGTGTTTGGTCACACTGTTCTGGTTATGTTCCACAAACACAAGAAATAATTGTCAAATTCCTGACAAGGAATTTTAAGTTGCTGGAGTCAGGCCTTAAAGGTTGCTTATCGATCGTTCCTATGGCAGCTATATGATATAGTGGACCGATTTAAACAAAATTTGTCAAGAATATAAGGGGCAATTAAAAAAAAACCAATTCATGAATTTGTTTTTTATACTAAAACATGATTTACTTCCGATCGGTCCTATGACAGCTATATAATATAATGGACCAATTTGAACCAACTTTGGTCAGGATGCATAAGACCAACTTATATGCATATTCTCAGTTTAGTAAAGGTATCTAAAAAAACAGAAAAGTTTTTCATACTAAAACTTGTTTTTAGACCGATCGGTACTATGGCAGCTGTATGATATAGTAGACAGATTCGAACCAAAATTGATAAAGATGTAAAGGACAACATAGAGTACACAATTTGTGAGTTCGATTAAAATATCTTAGAAAATGAAAAAGTTTTTCATACTAAAGGTGAATTTTCGACTGTTCCTTCCTATGGCAGCTATATTGAATAGTGATCCGATTTGAACCAAATTTGGTAGGGATACATACCACAATACTAAATACATAACCAGCGAGATTAGATGTTATATCTTAAAAAACAAAAAACTTTTTCATACTAAACCTTGATTTTCGAACGATCGTTCCTATGGCAGCTATATGATATAGTACACCGATTTGAACCAAATATGGTCAAAATGTGTAAAATAATTTTTTTTGTTAATGTTGTGAATTTTAAAACATTTTTATTTTAATTTTGGTTTTCAATTTAAATGCAACTATTTTTTTTCTGTTGATACTTTAATTTAATTTATTTACATAGGGTAAGTTTAGCAAACTCGAGGTCATGTTTTTATATTGTCAATAGACACTTTTTGACAACAACAACAACACACAAAACACTTGCAAAAAGCAAGGAGCATAGTTTGGCATACAGCTGTTTCAAGAGACACCAATCTCTATCATCAGTACCGTTCTGCTGACTTGACCAGCGATTCAAGCTGAATGTCAATCTTGCGTCGTTAGAACCTGTTGAGAATTCTAAGGCGAAAAATTGGCAAATAGCTGTAAAAGCTGATCTTGCCCTTTGTGTGCTGTTGTTGTTGCTGTTATTGAGTTGAAACACCATCGGCATTTTCGTCCAATAACATAGGCAAGTCTGCACGTTTTTCGGCGTGTCGTCCGTTTTTGGTTACTAAATAACAAATGTAAAATTCCATTTAATAATGGATATTATTTGTTGGTTGGCGACCTTTCTATTTTGTATAGGGTAAGTTTAGCAAACTCGAGGTCATGTTTTTATATTGTCAAAAAGTGTCTATTGACAGTAATTGTAAAGTAAATTGGTTTTGTAATTTTCGAGTAATGATGACAAAAGTGGGCGCACCTCTGAAAAAAAGTAAGAAAAAAAGCCAAATTTTACAAAATTCTACAAAAAAAAATGTTTTTCGTCGTTTTTGGCCCCAAATCTATCCAAAAAAGTGGATTTGGTTCGTGTAATAGCCAAAAAGTTCAAAAAGTGTTATTCTTGAGTTTTTTTTTTGTTTTTTTTTTTCTCAAAATTAAATATAAGTAAAATAATAAAACTCATAGAATAATGATTATTCTTGAGTTTTATAATAAAATTTATAATGGTTACAGTCCCTGATTACAACACACTAAATATCCTACATTTTCGGCATTTTCCATTCCCTATGCCTCCTCAATGTAATCCAATCAGTTGTGCGTTTTCAAAAAGGTAAACAAAGCTCCACTGACGCAACGGAGTTACCATTCAAATGTTGTTTCATTGGCAACACTTCTTTCGCTCGCCGACAGCTAAGTATTGAGCACATGCCCACGCTTGTGCCAAATCCGATGTCCGTACCCAGTTTAAGCTAATAAATGGTTGTTTAGTTCATTTCATTAACTTTATATGTTTAATTATAATTAGAAATGTCTATATTTTGATTCTAACCATCGAAAATAAGTGCGACAAACACAAAACCCACAAGTAACTAAATGATGATATGTCAGATGTGCTTAGTTTACATTTTATTACATATGTAGATTAATAACATGAAAAGTTTGTTAGATATAAAACGAATACAGAATATCCTTAAATCAAAGTGTGGTTTGGCAAAAAACTTATATTTATTTACTGACTTATTTTTAGACCCCGTACTTAAAAAAAAGTACCGGGATCTATTGGGTTTGCTTTAACGAAAATGTGCGTAACAGGCAAAAGGAGGCGTAGCAGACCCCATAAAGTATATATATTCTTGATCAGCATCAATAGCCGAGTCGATATAGCAATGTCCGCCTGTCCTGACGTCTGTATGAACACCCAGATCTCGGAGACTATAAGAGCTAGGAACACCAAACTTGGTATGTAGGTTCATCTATATTGCAAGCAGATCAAGTTTGTTTCAGAATTTGGCCACGCCCTCTTTACCGCCCAAAAATCGAAATAGAAAATTTCATATTCATATTATAAGAGCAGTTTAAATGCTAGAGACACCAAAATTGGTATGTAGGTTCCTCTATATTGCAAGCAGATCAAGTTTGTTTCAGAATTCGGCCACGCCCCCTTTACCGCCCAAAAATCGACATAGAAAATTTCATATCCATATTAAAAGAGCAGTTTAAATGCTAGAGACACCAAAATTGGTATGTAGGTTCCTCTATATTGCAAGCAGATCAAGTTTGTTTCAGAATTCGGCCCGCCCCCTTTACTGCTCAAAAATCGACATAGAAAATTTTGTATCCAAATTATAAGAGCAATTTAAGATCTGGAGATTCCCGATTTTGGTTAGACAAAGCTGGAAGTGTCCCAGATATTTGCTGAAGATATTAAAATAATAAATTCTGTTTTTCGATTAAGGAGCGATTAAGGAGCGTTGGCAAGTAATTAAATCTTGAACAACTTGATAACATGAAAATTGAGTTACATATTATATAAAAAATTGCCGCCTGCATGATCGTGGGTTACTGTGGCGTAGTGTGCTGAGAGGAGGGAAGTCATACAGTATTCGTGGGTTCGAATGCTGAAGAAGTAAAATTTTTTTTCATTTTCAATTAAAGTTCAGTGTTTATTTATAAATGTAATATTAAGATTAAATGTTAAATACAATTTTTTAAATTTTGTAATTGAGTAATAAAAGACGTAATATGGCAACTTGGGAGGCCAAATGAATATGTGCAAGTGTGGCTTAATATGTGAAGCCTCTCTCATTTACAACTTTTTTGGAATTTTTTTGCGGGTTCGATTCCCGGCTGGGACAACTTTTATTCACCTGATTTTTTTTTTTGACAATTTTTAAATTATTATTTAATTTCTACATTTGCTACATTTTCTATTATATTATTATTTATTAATGTTATATTGACACTAAAATTTTTTTATTGAATATATGTTTAATCATTTATATTATGTTTATTTTATTTAATATTGTTTAAATTATTTTATATTGCCATTTATATAAATGTTATGTTAAAATTCTATGTAAATTCAATGTATTATAAATTTATTTTGTAAAATTATGTTGTTAATAAATTTATCTTTTTATTTATTTGATTTAATTAAATTATTTAATTAAATGTTGAGCTTCAATTATGTTACTATATGAATTAAGTGTTGGCTAATTTATTTATCTCAACATTTTGTATGTTGAACATGTAGTTTTAATTTAATCTCTGTTAGGTATATACAAGCTTAACATGGCCAAATTAAGTATGTACGCATGTTTAAGTATATGAATGTTGAGCTAGAAATGTTAAGATAGAAAATGTATAGCTAAAAACTTCTCTTGTTTTGACGCGTGCTTACATATTTATGTATGTGTGCACTTAACAAATCTTTGAATTGCAGAGAAAAGTGTCCAAGATTTTTGCTGAAAATTTCATTCCGATCCACACTGGTCGGTGCCATAGGTCAAAAATACAGAATTTGATTTTGAGCTTTTCCAGCGAAAACCGGTTTTATGATCAGATGATTGTCCAAACTTTACGACGCAATACATTTTTTTTGACATTTCTAACGGGACTTCCCAGAAATTGAATGCTAAGAGCGAACACGTGTTCATGTATTTGCAATTTGCTCGCAGTGCAGTGCAACACACTGAATTTAAAAAATTAATAAAAAATATAAAACAGTGTTATATTAAAAACTTTTGAAATGGATATTGTACATAATGGTATATACTTTATTTATACATATAAATAAATTAATAATTTGTGCTGTGTTTTGTGTATATCGTTGTGAAAGAAGTGCGTCTTTTTTAGTTCGTATATGTTGTGCATTACAATGTTTAGATAAAGTTTTAAGTGTTTCATCCCGCTTGCTCTCCAACGAAATGTATATCATCTTATTTATTAGGATTTCAAGATTATAAAATTGTTTAATTCAGCTGCGAAAGCCTGCGGATGCGGATGTGACATTAAAAAATGCAACCTAACCTTTTAAGCTCTGATCCTTTTATTACTAGATGATGTAGGAAACCGATCTGAACCAAATTTGGCCAGGATATATATCATCAACTTAAATGCATACTCTATGAGTTGGTTACGATATCTCGTAAAAAAAAGTTTTTCATACTAGAACTTAATTTTGGACCGATCGGTCCTATGACCTATATGATATAGTGGTCCGATTTGAACAAAATTTGGTCAGGATGTATAGTAACAGCCCAGATGTATATTATGTGAGATTCGATAAGAAATCTCAAAAAACCAAGAAGTTTTTCATACCAAAACTTTATTTTCGATCTATCGTTCCTATGGAAGCTATAGGATATAGTGGTACGATCTGGCCAATTTTTTTATAATATACTTATAATATTTTTTAAGATTTTTGGTGAAAGTTTTATAGCGATAGCCCATCTAGAAGTATTTATGGCCGCGGCTCCATACAAGCCCGACCAGTGTGCGATCGGACAGTAAAAAGCCAAGATATTAAAAAAATAAACTTGGTTGATTCGATTAAGGAGCGTTGGCAAGTAATGAAATCTTGAATAACCTAATAAAATGAAAATAGATTTTTTTTTTGGCTATTTTTAAATTATTATATAATTTCTACATTTGCCACATTTTCTATTATATTAATATTTATTATATATAATGGCCTCCTCGTGGTGTTCCCTGGGTACCGATAAAATTTTTAATGTCGGAAACTAATTCGAGTGGCTACAAATTTATGTAGGTTTATATATAAGAATTTAAGTTTATTTTAAATATTATTTAATTTTTAGAAGTGGCTGCTTTTGGATAGTAAGTACGGGGTCTCCGACAGTCAAGAAGGCTAACTTTCCGAAAAAAAAAATAGAAATGTGAAATTTTTATTCCAGTGATAGTTTTGAGGACTTTTTTCTTTTGAACCGAGCTCAATCGAGTCCACCAAATTTGGCTCTGATACTGTGAATATTCAAAAATAGAAGACAATCTGTTACTCTTGAACTAGGTATTAGCCTAAAATTTAAAATATATATTCTGAGCCCTTCAAAGAAAATTCAGACAAAAAAAGAACGTGGAATTAGAAAGGGCGTAGAACTCTGCACATTATTAAACCCTGAGCCCATTGAAAATGGGCAAAAAAGGGTATAATGCATTTGGCAGAATGTATGTAACAGGCAGAAGGGGGCGTGGCAGACCCCCAAAAGTATATATATTCTTGATCAGGATCAACAGCCGAGTCGATTGAGCCATGTCCGTCTGTCCGTCTGTTTGAACAAGTCGATCTCAGAATCCATAAGAGCTAGAGACTTCAAACTTGATATGTAGGCTCCTGGATACCGTACGCAGATCAAGTTTGTTTTTATTTTTGGATCGGACAACTATATCATATAGCTGCCATAGGAACGATACATCGAAAATTAAGTTTTAGTATGAAAAGCTTCTTTGATTTTTGAGATATCTCAACCATTCTCACACGATATACAATTGGAGTGGTATTATACATCCTGACCAAATTTGGTCTAAGTCGGCCCACTATATCATATAGCTGTCATAAAGACGCTCTGCCGAAAATCAAGTTTTAGTGTGAAAAAGTCTTTTGTTTTTCGAGATATCGTAACCAAACTTATAGAATATGCATCTGGGCTGGTATTATACATCCTGACCAAATTTGGTTCAAATCGGTCCACTATATCATATAGCTGCAATAGAGACGCTCAATCGAAAAGTAAGTCTTAGATGAAACAATTTTTTGTTTATTGAGATATCTTAACCAAACTGATAGAATATTAATTAATGTTGGTGTTTTATATTCTGGCCAAATTTTGTTCAAATCGGTTCCATATATTATATAGCTGCCATAGGAACAATTGGTCGAATATCAAATTTAATAAAAGAGTACCTGGGCTCAGGGTATCCTACTGTCGTGCTCGGTTGTAGCCGCACTTGGAGCCCCCTTGTTTTTCTTAAGTAGTTTATAATTCTTGCATGCCATATTCTCGCAGAAGACCCCCGATATACGTCACGCTCTATTTCCATGCCAAGGAAATGTTTTAGTTGGCCGCCACCTCGAATTCCTGAGATATGCGTGTCTTCACGCTGATGAGGTCTTCTTTGCTCGTACTTCCCACGATAAGGTCATCAACATAGATGACTACGATGTCGAGATTACTGCCATCCTCACGTGTGTATAGACATGGCTCACTGGGGCAGGGAACGAAACCAATCTTCTTCAGCACCATGTTCAGCTTCTCGTTCCATTCTCGACCGCTTTGTTTAAAGCCGTACAGCGACTTGTTGAGCTTGAGTACTATTCCAGGAGGTTCTTTATTGACAAATCCCTCTGGCTGTCGCATGTACACTTCGTATTGCAGCTCACTGTTGAGATAAGCAGAAGACACATTAAGTTGGTGCATATACATACCATTTTCCACCGCTAGATCAATCACCAATCTGATTGTAGAATATCTGGCTACAGGTGAGAACATGTCTGTGTAGCTTACGCCATATTGTTGAGCTCAGCCTTTCGCTCCCAAGCGAGACTTAAACCGTAGGACCATGCCATCCTTGTCACGCTTAACTGCAAACACCCATTTACTGCCAATTGCCTTCTTTCCTTTGGGAAGGTCCACCAAAGTCTAAGTTTTGTTGGCTTGAAGACTGTTCATCTCCTTCTGCATCGATGCTCGCCATTCATTCGCGTGAAGCGAACTCAAAGCATCAGTCACATTCAATGGCACAGCTATGTCATCCGTTGTTATAGCGTTCAGGATGTTATATTGCGTGCGTGGGCGACCCTGCTGGCCGGTGCGTAGTATTTGCGGCCGTCTAGGTCCCCTTTTCTTCCTTGCATCATCTGGCTCGCCCTCGTCCTGTTTCTTATTATCTCCTTCTGCAGATTCATAGGATTCAGCATCGTCTTCCTCAGCGTTATCTATATTTTCATCTGCGTTTTCTTTACCTAGACTTCCTGCATCAGGTTTCGAAATGAGCGCTATGTCGACCTTGTCAATGTCAGGTGAAATCTTTTCTTTTACGCCATCACCAATCAAATCCCCTTCAAGGAATATTACGTCTCGTGCTTCTGTGATTCTTCGTGTGCTTGGATTATACAGGCGGTATGCCTTGGCGGTTTCTGAATAACCAACCAGCACTCGCTCCTCGCCCTTTGGTAAAAACTTCATGTTGCCAAACACTCTTATATGACCCATAGATGGCTTCTTGCCAGACCATGACTCCAAAGGTGTCATTTGCAGCTATATGCCCGCGACGCCCACACGTCCAACAGCCGTCTTGCTTTGACTTTTTCTTTTGCGCTTTGCCTCTTTCGTTTTTACCGTTGTATCCTTGTGTTTGACTTTTCGCAACTGACGAGAACATTTTATGCTCTCCTCTTTGATCTACGTCCGTTATGCGCCGTTCACTCTCATCGAGCAATTTGATTTTTAACGCGCTTAGCGATGGCAACACGTCTCGGGTCTCCACGGCGACCACGAAATTGTCGTAAGCGTCCGACAAACTTTACAACAGCAATATAAAATTTATTTATTTATTTATTTATTGTCAAGCTATAAGCAGCCGACATTTAACTATACATTTAAATTAAAATATAAATTTAATTATTACAGTGTAATGTAAATGTAAATGTAATTATAAATATATATTTTATATTCTGGGGGTATCTAAAATGAAAAAGAAAACGATTGGTCCAACATTTGTTGCTAGGATTGGGGAAAACCCAGAAAAACCTAATCAGACCAAGATAAAATTACAGATTAGTTAGTTAGTTAGATAAGTTAGAAACAATAATATAGAGGCTCTAATAGTAGGCGAAGAACGCTCGAAACTAATCGTACGGTACAGATTGTTATAGTCAGCACACAGAATACGAAAAGGTTCATGCAAAGCCCAGTTAGTGGTGCAATGCTGAAGACAAAGAGGATTAAAGTTACGAGTTAATCTAAAAGGTATGTTGAAAGTTATTTCGTCCATCAAACCAACTGAGTCTACTAGACCCTGTAGTAATTTATGGACGAACATTACTCCAAGCATAATTCTACGATTAGTAAGAGAGGGAAGATGGATTAAGCAAAGTCTACTAGAGTACGAAGGCAACTGTATTTCTGAGTTCCAGTTCAAGCCGCGAAGAGCAAATATTAAAAATTGTTTTTGAACCGATTCTATTCTGGCACGATTTAATTTGTATTGAGGGGACCAAATGCATGACCCATACTCAAGAATCGGACGAACAAGAGATGTATATAAAAGCCTAGTAATATAAGGATCATCAAATTCCTTTGACCATCGCTTAATAAACCCAAGAACTCCCACTGCCTTATTGACTGCAACAGCAATATGTTTATCGAACTTCATTTTAGGATCTAGAATTATACCCAAATCATTTACTGAGCCTTCGTTATCATTTAAACATTCCAAGATAATGCCATTTAGTAAATACTGACAAATATGCCGAAAGGATCTGTAGAAAGTCATTACTTTACATTTTGTGCTATTTAAATTAAGCAAGTTGGCTTGACACCAAAAAAAAACAGTGCATTTAAGTCCGCTTGCAAAAACCTATCAGAGAAAGGTTCACTATAGGTTAAACAAAGCTTGACGTCATCCGCATACATGAGTGCACGTGAGTGGGATAAAACAGTTGGAAGATCGTTTATAAATAACGTAAAATGAAGTGGGCCAAGATGACTACCTTGCGTTACTCCAGACGTAGCTTTGATGGATTTTGAAAATGAAGTTTTGAAACTAACTCTTTGCGTTCTGTTACTTAAATAGTTGGAAATCGAAATAAGAAGATTATTCGGAAAGCCGAGGAGATCGAGCTTATGAATTAATAGTGAGTGATTTACAGAATCGAAAGCTTTACTAAAATCCGTATAAATAACTTCAGTTTGCATCTTTTTCTTGAACCCTTTAATCACAAGAGAAGTAAACTCAAGAAGGTTAGTGGTTGTCGATCTACACCTCATAAACCCATGCTGAGTAGGAGAGATAATAGAACCACATAAATGTTGAAGATGAGAAGCTATTATTTTTTCAAGCAACTTCGGAATTGCAGAAAGCTTAGCAATACCCCTATAATTCTGAACGTCGCATTTAATACCCTTTTTGTGAAGAGGGATAATATAAGAGTCTTTCCATAGATTTGGAAAAGACGAAGAGTCAATTGATAAAGTGAATAACTTATGTAGCGGTCTACACAAAGATTCCGCACAGTACTTTAATACGGAACCAGGCACACCATGATCTGTCATATTAGCTGACTCCGTCACTTTGATGCGCAACAACTGCTTTAGTAAAGTTACACTACGCGATGGCCCCATCGGCATATGAGCTTCCTTCAATTTATTCCAGGCACTTATCGATGTCTGGCAATTTTTAACATGATTAATTTGCGACCCAATTTCTCGATCGAGTTCATCGCAGAATTCATTTTTGCATTTAATTATTCCCAGAACAATCGAATTATTCTGGGCCCATAACCTCTTAATTTATTTGGTTGCTATAAAATAATTTATTTTTAACAATAATTTAAAAAAAAAAAAAACAAAAAAAATGTTATTAAGTTTTATTTTTTAAATTTTGTATCGCATTTAAAATGTTGAAAAAACTAAATTATGCGCTTGAATGCCAATTTACGTCCTCTTTTATGACACACATTCCTTAATATTGCTGTAATAATTTTTTTTTTTTGACTTGTTTAGAATATAGATTGCTATCTGCTTCCTCTTCTCAAAACTCCATCATCGTCAAAGAATGGATGTAGAGGCGCAATTTTACTTTTCATTACCATTTGTAAATTTTCCTTAAGTTTCACAGCTTCGGTTGTGTATTCTCTATATTGGTGTTGTATTACCATCACTTGTTTTACTTATCTTAGCTCATTCGCCGATAGTCTTCCTTGGTTGTCCTTTTTCTTGCACAGGCTTAAAAATCGTCTGACGTACTCGATGATTCTAACAAATTTTTTAAAACTGCTGAATTTGGTTTCCAATATGTTTAGAAAGTTTTCGCTGTCTTGTGTTTGAAGATTTTTCTGTTGGCCACTCTTTTGGATCCTTTGTCAACCAGTCTGAGCCATTCCACCATATTTTATACATTGATAATTTGTCTGGTGTAAATCCTCTTGTTCCTACGTGTCTCCATGTTGCTGTCGGCGCCAATTCTTTGATTTTTCTAACCTCAGTCGCACGAATTTGTCCTTATTTCTGTTGCTCCTAATCTAGTAATTTCGATAGTAGATGTGCTGCACACAATTTCAATTTAGGCAACGTCTTCAGTTTTTTGATTGGGGTTACTTTCGTTTTGCTGGTAATTATAGCTATACCCGTTGGTGTCTTACCATATATAACCGCAGCATATGCCATTTCAGAGGCATCCGCAAATCCATGAATTTCTAGTGGTGTGCTGTGTGATGCTCCTCCAACATGGAATTTTTATGCTTTTAATGGATTTTAGTTTTTTGTTAAATTCTTCCTATTCTTCAAATACCGTTGCACTCAGTGTCTCGTCTTAGCTTATTTCTGACATCCAAAGCTATTGGATGAACAATTTGGCCACAGTTGTTATTGGAGACAGCAATCCCATTGGGTTGAAAATTCTAGCTACAGTTGATAAAATTTTTCGTTTCGTTAATTTGGTGTCAGTTGGGCTGCCAATATTGAAGCTGAAGTGATCATATTGTGGATTCCATTTTAGTCCCAGTGTTTTTATTGTATCTTCATTATTAATTTCAAATAATTTCTCGGTGACTTTGTCAAATAAGGTGTTTGTAACTGATTTTTTATTCGATGTCCACTTCCGCAGGTGAAATCCATAGTTTTCTAGCTCCTTTGATATGTGTTTATAAGTGTCAACACATTCAGTTTTGCTTTCACCTCCTGTCATTAGGTCATCCATATAGAAATCGTTTTTTTTTTATAAATGCATTTATGATTATCTTTCCGATATTTCCAGCAAGCATCTTGTTGCTAAAAACGGCGCCGATGTAGTTGTTGTTGTTACTGTTGTTAACTTGAATTTCTTAACTGGTTCTTTTGGGTAATTTCTCCATAGGATCTTTAGATACTCTTAATCCTCTTCTGCTACTTTTATCTGCCTGTACATTTTTTTTTCGTCCGCGGTCATTACATACTTTCAGCTTCTCCATTTTAAAATTATCTCAAAATTGTTTTTTGAATATGAGGTCCCGTAAGTTGAACGTCATTCAAACATTTCCTATTAGTCGTTTTTGATGAAGCATCGAACACAACACGCAGTTTGGCTGTCAAGCTTTCTTCCCTAATTACTGCTTGATGTAATATATAATATTTCCCGTCTCCAATTTACTTTGTTTCTCTCATGTGATTGTTTTCCTGATACTATTTTATTAACTGGGTGTACTGTATCGGTTCCAACTCTTTTTCTTCAATCTGTGTTGATTCTTTACATAGTTCCATGTACTTTTCATCTTCATTGTATGTTTTTGTTCGTGGAATTTCTTCAATTTCTCAAAACTTTTCTAAATTAACCGCTGAATGAATTCGCTTCGTTCCGGATCACTGCTTCAGATAGTATCCATCCAAGATTGGTGCATTGTCCTATTAACGTGTCGTCTTGTTTCAGTTCTTTTGTAAAAATTGCTGTTAGCAGCGCGTATCCAATCAGAATATCAATCCGACTTTTCTTATTGAATGTGGGATCCGCCAACACTTCACTCTTCCAAATATCTTTTTCATACTCGAACGATTGGGGAGGTTGTGGACTTACAACCTTTGTCAGGACTACTGCGTCGGCTTCGAACTTGTCTTCGCTTGAGAATCTTGGTCTGATTCTTCATTTAACTACAGACTAAGAAACTCCAACTACATTTTTTCTAAGCCCCAACGTCTGAATTTCCTTCGTCTTATTAGTGATTTCATACTGCTGCAGTCCTTGCCAATCAAACTTTCTGATTAGAATGCTCGCAATGAATGGCTCTGCATCCTTGACTGGAATTCCCATTCCTTTTATTTCGTGCAAATTTTTTTTCGTTGTATCTAACATGTTTTAGACACTCTTATCAGATTCACTATTCATATTTGGCAGGTCTAAAATGCAATTCCAGAGGCTAGAAAATAGTTTCCTTAAGTTCTCGTATCTGTTCTTTAGGATACTTAAGGCTGTTTCGTAATTCTCCGTGCTGATGTGTAAGTGCCTTATCAATTGAGCCGCTTCTCCTCTTACGAGTTCCTTTAGTCGTATAAATTTCGACTTTGTATCCAACTCGACATTCGTGTGTAGTATCTCCAAAGAACGCCGGAATTTCCACGGGTTTCAGCTTAATTCTTTGTTCGGAAGGTTTGTTCTCTGTAAGCCACCGTATTTTTTCTTTTTTGGCATCGCTTAGATCTTCAGAGTGATCCCGTATTGAAGTAGTTGCTTGCCTATTTTTCCTTAATTTCTTTAACAGCTCTGTCAATTTATCAAAATCTTCTTTGATTTCGTCATAATCATTTTGGTGCTGTCTATGATTTTGTCCAGCACGATTATATAAATTTGAACCAAAAAATTTCTACGCCCGTGTCTCAATGGTGTAGCGTGATCACACTAATATTCAACATACCCAACTAATGTAAGGGTATATCAAATCAAATATACTACAAACCCATTTAGCGACACTTTGTTGCTAAGCATAACACAAGCCAAAGTACATTTGAAATATGATCGTCCACTTATGAGTGGCCTGACCGCGGCACAGAATATGCAACGTCTGCATATTCGGCCGCATACCATTCCTTTGTCTTGCGTTATGTATATACTCAATGTATATGCCATAAGTGTATACATATATGCATACGATCACTACATGCTCCCGCTCTGCCGCTGTACTCAGCGACAGAGACATATATGTAAAACTCCAATGTTAGACTTAAGTATAATGAAACAGTTGAACGACGACACAGTCGAATAAATCCAATCAACGTCACTAGACGTTGATCATCGAAATACACGAATAAACCTAAAACACTATGTCTTTTGATTATTAACAACTTCATTTAATTACATGGCGACCGTGACAAGTGACTAAGTTTGACAAGTGACAAAGTGACAAGTCCAAAGTTCATAAAAACTATGTAAAAATGCAGCAAATGCAAACCAAAATCACAACTAAACTCTGCATTGAATAAAAAAAAAATGAAGTGCATAAGTGGTGTGATAAACCAAAATTAATGTGAAACGGACAAACAAAAATTCAACAAACTAAAAACATAAATAAAAAAAAAAAAACCAAAAAAAATAAAATGTGCTAAACGAAAACAAAATTAAATAAGTATATTAAAAATAAAAAATTTTAATATACGCCCATATACAACAACGAGCCTGTGCGATGACCAGCACCTGCACCGCCTGAGCCCATAGGCCCAGGACAGCAGCAGCAGATAACGCAAGGGCGAGAGGCAGACCGCCACTTGCTCCAACGTGGGAAATTGATGAGCGACGTTGGACAGGAAGAGGCTGCTCCTATCGAGCAAAGGGACGCACCTACTCTACAAGAAGCTCTAGAGGTGTATCCCAACGATGGACCACGCCCACTCACAATAGCTGAGTACCGGGCACGACAACAGAAGCCGAAGGTGCCAAAACGAAAACGAGGCGGAAAGAGGATTAAACTCCTCCGACAAAGAAGACTACTAAAGGATATGATAGAAGCAACAATCACGCCCCAGGAGAAGGATGAACACCGCAACAACTTAAAAATCATCGAACAACAACTTCGCACTGGTGCGAAGTAACGCAATAAGGGCTGCAAATCTGCAAATGCCTAAATTGCCCTTAATTATAATTTCTAACTCAAGCCGATGCGCGAAAGTGCTACTTGAAAAATACTAACAACTGCTAGGCTTTGTACTAATACATACGGTTGGACCATTAATTGTATACATAAAAATTGTCAGCCAACCGTATGCGCCCCTTAACACAATTTTCGTCCCTTTTTACAACAAAAATTAAAAAAAAAAACAAAAAAAAAACAACAATTGAAAAGATTGTAAATAATTCAAAAAAAAATTTTTGTATATTGTATATTGTATATTGTCAGAAAATTTTCCAATATGGGTTGGTTCGGCAGTGACGACAGTCAAACAAAAGACAATACGGCCAACGTGGTCAATAATGTCAAAATCGTAGATCACACAGAAGATATACAATCTTTGTGGATCCTACTACTCATATTAACAATTGTGTCAGTTTGTCAATTTTTATTGACCCTTTATGTCAAACACAATAAACTTATCAAAAAACGTTATATGAGTAGGGCCAACAACCTAGACAGAATATAGGAATGATATAAGTAATCATAATTTTGATGCGACAGCATCACTAATCTTTGTAAACAGTGACTTAAATTTGCTACTGCAGTTCTGTCAAAGATTTCTTTTATTTTTTTTTAGCTTACATGGCTAAAATATTATGGAATGGACTACATTTGTAAAAACTTTAAATGACTTCAAAGATCAGTTTGATAAGTCATATAAATGCGTTAATAAAGACACGCCTATTAAAATCGATACGCTAATATACCATATTCAAGTATTAATAAAACAATATAATAATATAGTACAGGCGATAAATGCATATCGAGACAAACTCACAGAAGAACATTCCAAACAGTGTCTAAAGTACATACAATCCTTAAATACAAGATTGAAAGCTATCGGTATTAGACAGAACATTGAAATAAATGTCCCTGAGGATTTAACTCTATTGGCAGATTTTAATGAAACCCAACTTAATGATTTAGACGAGTCTAAACTACAAATAGACACAGATATCAGCAGTGAAACAGATACACTCGAAGAATTAAGCAACATGGCACAACAAGTAGCCTTGGATAGGGAATATGTCAAACAGGTTTCATCATCTATCAAAAATTGCGAACATGATAAACTTCGTATTATCTTGGAAGCAGGAAACTTCGTCAATTTCAATGACGTCATGGGTAAATATATCCATTGCAGCACTGAAATGACTGGAAATGCCAGTACTGTGTTGTATCACAGAGGCAGAGGTAGAGGTAATAATTACCATTACACCCAAAGAGGTAGACCGAATGGTCGTGGTAACTATAACCAAAACTACCAACAGATTAATTCCAACAACAGAGGACCTTATAGAGGTAATGCCCGTGGTAATAACCGAGGAAATAACTACAACAACGGCAACAACCAAGGTAATAACAATGTTCGAGTTACCCAGACTAACTCGGAAAACCAACAAGCCCTTAAGATATTCGCAAAGCAATAACAAAGTACACACAGTTAATTTAAACCTCAGTATCTTTATTAAAGTCAAAAACGAAAAAACAGGCAAAGCACTTACGCTATTGCTGGATACTGGTGCCGACATATCATTATTAAAAGAAAATGTTGATATATTTGATAATATAAATTCAAATATATCAACCCAAATAACTGGAATTGGTAAAGGTTCAGTTCTTTCTAAAGGTTTAGTATTCATTGAATTATCTACAGGAAAGTATGTAATTCCACATGACTTTCATATAGTCGAACAAGATTTTCCAATACCTAGCGACGGCATTATTGGTATGGATTTCCTTAAAAAATATAATTGCCAAGTAGATTTCACAGAAGCATGTGATTCTCTAATACTTCGGCCAAATAATTTAAATTATCCAATAAAATTACCAATAATTCACACTTGCGATAATAATGCCACAATACTTCCAGCTCGATCTGAAGTAGTCCGTCAAATTAATATTGTTTCAACAAAAAACAATATCCTCATCCCAAATCAAGAAATTGATAAAGGAATATTCATTGGAAACACTATTTCCAATAACCAACAAACATTTGTCCGAATTCTAAACACTACTAACTCCATTAAAATAGTAAACTTAAACAACATTAAAATAGAAAAGCTTAGTGACTACGAAGAAGTCAAAGAAATTAGCAAAGTTCGCCAAGAAATGGTGATGAAAAAATTAGAAAAGAACTTTCCCCAATTATTTAAAGAACAACTTAAAGATCTCTGCACCAAGTATACTGACATATTCGGACTTGAAACCGAATCGATAACTACTAATAATTTTTATAAACAAGAATTGAGAGTTAAAGATACTGAGCCAGTGTACATTAAAAATTACAGAATTCCTCATACTCATAAAGAAGAAGTTAATAGACAAGTCGAAAAACTCATCTCGGATAAAATCGTAGAACCCTCTGTATCGGAATATAACAGCCCAATTCTTCTCGTCCCCAAAAAGGGATTACCAGGATCCGATACCAAGAGATGGCGATTAGTTATAGACTATCGTCAAATAAATAAAAAATTACTTTCAGACAAATTTCCATTACCAAGAATAGATGATATTCTCGATCAATTAGGAAGAGCTAAATATTTTTCATGTCTGGACTTAATGTCCGGTTTTCATCAAATACAACTAAAAGAAGAATCTAGAAACATTACGTCTTTTTCAACGAGCAATGGCTTTTATCGTTTCACACGATTACCATATGGACTAAAAATAGCGCCAAATTCTTTTCAAAGAATGATGACAATAGCATTTTCTGGTTTAGACCCTTCACAAGCATTCTTGTACATGGATGACTTAATCGTCATCGGTTGTTCCGAAAATCACATGATCAAAAATTTAACAAACGTTTTTGATTTGTGCAGAAAGCACAACCTCAAACTACATCCAGAAAAATGCACATTCTTCATGCATGAAGTGACTTTTCTAGGTCACAAATGTACTGATCAAGGTATTTTACCAGATGACAGAAAATACGATGTCATTGAAAAATACCCAGTCCCTACGGACACTGATAGCGCCAGAAGATTCGTTGCCTTCTGCAACTACTACAGACGATTTATTAAAAACTTCGCCGACTATTCTCGGCACATAACTAGATTATGTAAAAAGAATGTTCCTTTCGAATGGACAATTGAATGCCAAAACGCATTCGATTATCTAAAAAAAGCTCTAATGAAACCTACTTTACTAAAATACCCAGATTTTAGCAAAGAATTTTGCATCATAACAGATGCCAGTAAGTTAGCCTGCGGAGCAGTTTTAACTCAAACTTATGGAGATAAACAATTGCCCGTAGCATATGCTTCCCGATCATTTACAAAAGGGGAAAGCAATAAAAATACAACCGAACAGGAGTTGGCAGCAATACACTGGGCAATAACATATTTTCGACCATATATATATGGTCAACATTTCAAGATAAAAACAGATCATAGACCATTGACATATTTATTTTCAATGGATAACCCAAGTTCAAAATTAACGAGAATGAGATTAGACTTAGAAGAGTATGATTTTACTGTAGAATATCTCAAGGGAAAAGACAATTTCGTTGCTGATGCATTATCACGCATCACAATAAAAGAATTAAAAAATATCACAGCTAATATACTAAAAGTCACTACAAGAAGTTCAAGTAGACAGAAAAAATCCTGCGCAGGAACAGAATCCGAATTGCAAAAGCAACCGGACACTTCGATGCCCAATATATATAACGTCATTCGTAATGAAGATGTTAAAAAAGTAGTGACCTTGCATATAGACTTAGCCAAATGTTTCTTAAAACATGGGAAAAAGATTATTGCAAGAATTGATGTTGTTGATCTTTATACCAATGGAGTCTTTGATTTAGATCAATTTTTCCAAAGGCTTGAAAAAGTAGCCGGTATATATAGTATCAAACAACTCAAAATGGCACCGTGCGAAGAAATCTTTGAATACGTTTCAATAGATTGCTTCAAAGAAATGGGCAATAAATTATTAAGGAATCTAAGAGTAGCGCTACTCCAGCCGGTGACCACAATAAGAAATAATAAAGAAATCGAAGAAATACTGTCTACATTCCATGATAATCCAATTCAAGGAGGGCATACGGGAACAACAAAAACTATTGCCAAAATAAAACGCTATTATTATTGGAAAAATATGACGCGTGATATCACAAATTATGTGAGAAAATGCCAAAAATCAAAAGTATCAACGCATACACGAACTCCTTTAACACTAACAGAGACACCGCTAATGGCCTTTGACAGAGTAATAGTAGACACGATCGGTCCACTACCAAAATCAGAGCAAGGTAATGAATACGCAGTCACACTGATATGCGATTTAACAAAATACCTTGTTGCCATACCCATACCTAACAAAAGTGCAAAAACTGTAGCAAAAGCTATTTTTGAAGATTTTATTCTGAAATATGGTCCAATGAAGACGTTCATTACGGACATGGGTACAGAATATAAAAACTCAGTTATAGAAGATTTATGTAAATACCTCGGTATCAAAAACATAACTTCAACAGCACACCATCACCAGACCTTGGGTACAGTAGAGCGAAGCCATAGAACATTCAACGAATTCATTCGTTCCTATATATCAGTTGATAAAACTGACTGGGATATTTGGCTACAATATTTTGTTTATTGTTTTAATACAACACCATCCACAACGCACAATTACTGCCCATACGAACTTATTTTTAGCAAAAATCCAAACATTAATAAGGCATTTAATAGTGTTAATGAACACATTGAACCTTTATATAATGCAGAAGATTATGCTAAAGAATCAAAATATAGATTAGAAATAGCACATAAAAGAGCTAGAATAATGCTTGAACAGAACAAGCAAAAGAATAAATTAATATATGATAGGAAAGCAAAAAATATAGAATTAAATAACTACATATAGAATATTACGTTATTCTTTTAAAAAGGGAGGTGTAGCGTGATCACACTAATATTCAACATACCCAACTAATGTAAGGGTATATCAAATCAAATATACTACAAACCCATTTAGCGACACTTTGTTGCTAAGCATAACACAAGCCAAAGTACATTTGAAATATGATCGTCCACTTATGAGTGGCCTGACCGCGGCACAGAATATGCAACGTCTGCATATTCGGCCGCATACCATTCCTTTGTCTTGCGTTATGTATATACTCAATGTATATGCCATAAGTGTATACATATATGCATACGATCACTACATGCTCCCGCTCTGCCGCTGTACTCAGCGACAGAGACATATATGTAAAACTCCAATGTTAGACTTAAGTATAATGAAACAGTTGAACGACGACACAGTCGAATAAATCCAATCAACGTCACTAGACGTTGATCATCGAAATACACGAATAAACCTAAAACACTATGTCTTTTGATTATTAACAACTTCATTTAATTACAATGGTAAGAGTCGCCAAGAAACAGAACTTTTCAGTTCGGGGTCCCCGGTTGGAATACCACTAAGAACAGCCATGAAAAAACAAAAATTTAATACAATATACATCAATAAGAAAAAAAAAAACAAAGTAAAAAAGTTATAATAAAGCAAATAAAGAAACTAAAATAAAAAAAAAAAGACTAAAAATTTAAAAAAAACATTTGAAATAAATATATATATTGAACATATTGAAAATATAAAACAGTGTTATATTAAAAACTTTTGAAATGGATATTGTACATAATGGTATATACTTTATTTATACATATAAATATATTAATAATTTGTGCTGTGTTTTGTGTATATCGTTGTGAAAGAAGTGCGTCTTTTTTAGTTCGTATATGTTGTGCATTACAATGTTTAGATAAAGTTTTAAGTGTTTCATCCCGCTTGCTCTCCAACGAAATGTATATCATCTTATTTATTAGGATTTCAAGATTATAAAATTGTTTAATTCAGCTGCGAAAGCCTGCGGATGCGGATGTGACATTAAAAAATGCAACCTAACCTTTTAAGCTCTGATCCTTTTATTACTAGATGATGTAGGAAACCGATCTGAACCAAATTTGGCCAGGATATATATCATCAACTTAAATGCATACTCTATGAGTTGGTTACGATATCTCGTAAAAAAAAGTTTTTCATACTAGAACTTAATTTTGGACCGATCGGTCCTATGACCTATATGATATAGTGGTCCGATTTGAACAAAATTTGGTCAGGATGTATAGTAACAGCCCAGATGTATATTATGTGAGATTCGATAAGAAATCTCAAAAAACCAAGAAGTTTTTCATACCAAAACTTTATTTTCGATCTATCGTTCCTATGGAAGCTATAGGATATAGTGGTACGATCTGGCCAATTTTTTTATAATATACTTATAATATTTTTTAAGATTTTTGGTGAAAGTTTTATAGCGATAGCCCATCTAGAAGTATTTATGGCCGCGGCTCCATACAAGCCCGACCAGTGTGCGATCGGACAGTAAAAAGCCAAGATATTAAAAAAATAAACTTGGTTGATTCGATTAAGGAGCGTTGGCAAGTAATGAAATCTTGAATAACCTAATAAAATGAAAATAGATTTTTTTTTTGGCTATTTTTAAATTATTATATAATTTCTACATTTGCCACTTTTTCTATTATATTAATATTTATTATATATAATGGCCTCCTCGTGGTGTTCCCTGGGTACCGATAAAATTTTTAATGTCGGAAACTAATTCGAGTGGCTACAAATTTATGTAGGTTTATATATAAGAATTTAAGTTTATTTTAAATATTATTTAATTTTTAGAAGTGGCTGCTTTTGGATAGTAAGTACGGGGTCTCCGACAGTCAAGAAGGCTAACTTTCCGAAAAAAAAAATAGAAATGTGAAATTTTTATTCCAGTGATAGTTTTGAGGACTTTTTTCTTTTGAACCGAGCTCAATCGAGTCCACCAAATTTGGCTCTGATACTGTGAATATTCAAAAATAGAAGACAATCTGTTACTCTTGAACTAGGTATTAGCCTAAAATTTAAAATATATATTCTGAGCCCTTCAAAGAAAATTCAGACAAAAAAAGAACGTGGAATTAGAAAGGGCGTAGAACTCTGCACATTATTAAACCCTGAGCCCATTGAAAATGGGCAAAAAAGGGTATAATGCATTTGGCAGAATGTATGTAACAGGCAGAAGGGGGCGTGGCAGACCCCCAAAAGTATATATATTCTTGATCAGGATCAACAGCCGAGTCGATTGAGCCATGTCCGTCTGTCCGTCTGTTTGAACAAGTCGATCTCAGAAACCATAAGAGCTAGAGACTTCAAACTTGATATGTAGGCTCCTGGATACCGTACGCAGGTCAAGTTTGTTTTTATTTTTGGATCGGACAACTATATCATATAGCTGCCATAGGAACGATACATCGAAAATTAAGTTTTGGTATGAAAAGCTTCTTTGATTTTTGAGATATCTCAACCATTCTCACACGATATACAATTGGAGTGGTATTATACATCCTGACCAAATTTGGTCTAAGTCGGCCCACTATATCATATAGCTGTCATAAAGACGCTCTGCCGAAAATCAAGTTTTAGTGTGAAAAAGTCTTTTGTTTTTCGAGATATCGTAACCAAACTTATAGAATATGCATCTGGGCTGGTATTATACATCCTGACCAAATTTGGTTCAAATCGGTCCACTATATCATATAGCTGCAATAGAGACGCTCAATCGAAAAGTAAGTCTTAGATGAAAAAATTTTTTGTTTATTGAGATATCTTAACCAAACTGATAGAATATTAATTAATGTTGGTGTTTTATATTCTGGCCAAATTTTGTTCAAATCGGTTCCATATATTATATAGCTGCCATAGGAACAATTGGTCGAATATCAAATTTAATAAAAGAGTACCTGGGCTCAGGGTATCCTACTGTCGTGCTCGGTTGTAGCCGCACTTGGAGCCCCCTTGTTTTTCTTAAGTAGTTTATAATTCTTGCATGCCATATTCTCGCAGAAGACCCCCGATATACGTCACGCTCTATTTCCATGCCAAGGAAATGTTTTAGTTGGCCGACACCTCGAATTCCTGAGATATGCGTGTCTTCACGCTGATGAGGTCTTCTTTGCTCGTACTTCCCACGATAAGGTCATCAACATAGATGACTACGATGTCGAGATTACTGCCATCCTCACGTGTGTATAGACATGGCTCACTGGGGCAGGGAACGAAACCAATCTTCTTCAGCACCATGTTCAGCTTCTCGTTCCATTCTCGACCGCTTTGTTTAAAGCCGTACAGCGACTTGTTGAGCTTGAGTACTATTCCAGGAGGTTCTTTATTGACAAATCCCTCTGGCTGTCGCATGTACACTTCGTATTGCAGCTCACTGTTGAGATAAGCAGAAGACACATCAAGTTGGTGCATATACATACCATTTTCCACCGCTAGATCAATCACCAATCTGATTGTAGAATATCTGGCTACAGGTGAGAACATGTCTGTGTAGCTTACGCCATATTGTTGAGCTCAGCCTTTCGCTCCCAAGCGAGACTTAAACCGTAGGACCATGCCATCCTTGTCACGCTTAACTGCAAACACCCATTTACTGCCAATTGCCTTCTTTCCTTTGGGAAGGTCCACCAAAGTCTAAGTTTTGTTGGCTTGAAGACTGTTCATCTCCTTCTGCATCGATGCTCGCCATTCATTCGCGTGAAGCGAACTCAAAGCATCAGTCACATTCAATGGCACAGCTATGTCATCCGTTGTTATAGCGTTCAGGATGTTATATTGCGTGCGTGGGCGACCCTGCTGGCCGGTGCGTAGTATTTGCGGCCGTCTAGGTCCCCTTTTCTTCCTTGCATCATCTGGCTCGCCCTCGTCCTGTTTCTTATTATCTCCTTCTGCAGATTCATAGGATTCAGCATCGTCTTCCTCAGCGTTATCTATATTTTCATCTGCGTTTTCTTTACCTAGACTTCCTGCATCAGGTTTCGAAATGAGCGCTATGTCGACCTTGTCAATGTCAGGTGAAATCTTTTCTTTTACGCCATCACCAATCAAATCCCCTTCAAGGAATATTACGTCTCGTGCTTCTGTGATTCTTCGTGTGCTTGGATTATACAGGCGGTATGCCTTGGCGGTTTCTGAATAACCAACCAGCACTCGCTCCTCGCCCTTTGGTAAAAACTTCATGTTGCCAAACACTCTTATATGACCCATAGATGGCTTCTTGCCAGACCATGACTCCAAAGGTGTCATTTGCAGCTATATGCCCGCGACGCCCACACGTCCAACAGCCGTCTTGCTTTGACTTTTTCTTTTGCGCTTTGCCTCTTTCGTTTTTACCGTTGTATCCTTGTGTTTGACTTTTCGCAACTGACGAGAACATTTTATGCTCTCCTCTTTGATCTACGTCCGTTATGCGCCGTTCACTCTCATCGAGCAATTTGATTTTTAACGCGCTTAGCGATGGCAACACGTCTCGGGTCTCCACGGCGACCACGAAATTGTCGTAAGCGTCCGACAAACTTTACAACAGCAATATGGAAAAGCACTCTTCGCTTAAAGTAAACTAAATGTCACTCAATTTTTCGACCAATTCTGAAAATTTGCTTATATAAAATTTATTTATTTATTTATTTATTGTCAAGCTATAAGCAGCCGACATTTAACTATACATTTAAATTAAAATATAAATTTAATTATTACAGTGTAATGTAAATGTAAATGTAATTATAAATATATATTTTATATTCTGGGGGTATCTAAAATGAAAAAGAAAACGATTGGTCCAACATTTGTTGCTAGGATTGGGGAAAACCCAGAAAAACCTAATCAGACCAAGATAAAATTACAGATTAGTTAGTTAGTTAGATAAGTTAGAAACAATAATATAGAGGCTCTAATAGTAGGCGAAGAACGCTCGAAACTAATCGTACGGTACAGATTGTTATAGTCAGCACACAGAATACGAAAAGGTTCATGCAAAGCCCAGTTAGTGGTGCAATGCTGAAGACAAAGAGGATTAAAGTTACGAGTTAATCTAAAAGGTATGTTGAAAGTTATTTCGTCCATCAAACTAACTGAGTCTACTAGACCCTGTAGTAATTTATGGACGAACATTACTCCAAGCATAATTCTACGATTAGTAAGAGAGGGAAGATGGATTAGAATCGGACGAACAAGAGATGTATATAAAAGCCTAGTAATATAAGGATCATCAAATTCCTTTGACCATCGCTTAATAAACCCAAGAACTCCCACTGCCTTATTGACTGCAACAGCAATATGTTTATCGAACTTCATTTTATGATCTAGAATTATACCCAAATCATTTACTGAGCCTTCGTTATCATTTAAACATTCCAAGATAATGCCATTTAGTAAATACTGACAAATATGCCGAAAGGATCTGTAGAAAGTCATTACTTTACATTTTGTGCTATTTAAATTAAGCAAGTTGGCTTGACACCAAAAAAAAACAGTGCATTTAAGTCCGCTTGCAAAAACCTATCAGAGAAAGGTTCACTATAGGTTAAACAAAGCTTGACGTCATCCGCATACATGAGTGCACGTGAGTGGGATAAAACAGTTGGAAGATCGTTTATAAATAACGTAAAATGAAGTGGGCCAAGATGACTACCTTGCGTTACTCCAGACGTAGCTTTGATGGATTTTGAAAATGAAGTTTTGAAACTAACTCTTTGCGTTCTGTTACTTAAATAGTTGGAAATCGAAATAAGAAGATTATTCGGAAAGCCGAGGAGATCGAGCTTATGAATTAATAGTGAGTGATTTACAGAATCGAAAGCTTTACTAAAATCCGTATAAATAACTTCAGTTTGCATCTTTTTCTTGAACCCTTTAATCACAAGAGAAGTAAACTCAAGAAGGTTAGTGGTTGTCGATCTACACCTCATAAACCCATGCTGAGTAGGAGAGATAATAGAACCACATAAATGTTGAAGATGAGAAGCTATTATTTTTTCAAGCAACTTCGGAATTGCAGAAAGCTTAGCAATACCCCTATAATTCTGAACGTTGCATTTAATACCCTTTTTGTGAAGAGGGATAATATAAGAGTCTTTCCATAGATTTGGAAAAGACGAAGAGTCAATTGATAAAGTGAATAACTTATGTAGCGGTCTACACAAAGATTCCGCACAGTACTTTAATACGGAACCAGGCACACCATGATCTGTCATATTAGCTGACTCCGTCACTTTGATGCGCAACAACTGCTTTAGTAAAGTTACACTACGCGATGGCCCCATCGGCATATGAGCTTCCTTCAATTTATTCCAGGCACTTATCGATGTCTGGCAATTTTTAACATGATTAATTTGCGACCCAATTTCTCGATCGAGTTCATCGCAGAATTCATTTTTGCATTTAATTATTCCCAGAACAATCGAATTATTCTGGGCCCATAACCTCTTAATTTATTTGGTTGCTATAAAATAATTTATTTTTAACAATAATTTAAAAAAAAAAAATAAACAAAAAAAATGTTATTAAGTTTTATTTTTTAAATTTTGTATCGCATTTAAAATGTTGAAAAAACTAAATTATGCGCTTGAATGCCAATTTACGTCCTCTTTTATGACACACATTCCTTAATATTGCTGTAATAATTTTTTTTTTTTGACTTGTTTAGAATATAGATTGCTATCTGCTTCCTCTTCTCAAAACTCCATCATCGTCAAAGAATGGATGTAGAGGCGCAATTTTACTTTTCATTACCATTTGTAAATTTTCCTTAAGTTTCACAGCTTCGGTTGTGTATTCTCTATATTGGTGTTGTATTACCATCACTTGTTTTACTTATCTTAGCTCATTCGCCGATAGTCTTCCTTGGTTGTCCTTTTTCTTGCACAGGCTTAAAAATCGTCTGACGTACTCGATGATTCTAACAAATTTTTTAAAACTGCTGAATTTGGTTTCCAATATGTTTAGAAAGTTTTCGCTGTCTTGTGTTTGAAGATTTTTCTGTTGGCCACTCTTTTGGATCCTTTGTCAACCAGTCTGAGCCATTCCACCATATTTTATACATTGATAATTTGTCTGGTGTAAATCCTCTTGTTCCTACGTGTCTCCATGTTGCTGTCGGCGCCAATTCTTTGATTTTTCTAACCTCAGTCGCACGAATTTGTCCTTATTTCTGTTGCTCCTAATCTAGTAATTTCGATAGTAGATGTGCTGCACACAATTTCAATTTAGGCAACGTCTTCAGTTTTTTGATTGGGGTTACTTTCGTTTTGCTGGTAATTATAGCTATACCCGTTGGTGTCTTACCATATATAACCGCAGCATATGCCATTTCAGAGGCATCCGCAAATCCATGAATTTCTAGTGGTGGAAAGGAGCATCACACAGCACTCCTCCAACATGGAATTTTTATGCTTTTAATGGATTTTAGTTTTTTGTTAAATTCTTCCTATTCTTCAAATACCGTTGCACTCAGTGTCTCGTCTTAGCTTATTTCTGACATCCAAAGCTATTAGATGAACAATTTGGCCACAGTTGTTATTGGAGACAGCAATCCCATTGGGTTGAAAATTCTAGCTACAGTTGATAAAATTTTTCGTTTCGTTAATTTGGTGTCAGTTGGGCTGCCAATATTGAAGCTGAAGTGATCATATTGTGGATTCCATTTTAGTCCCAGTGTTTTTATTGTATCTTCATTATTAATTTCAAATAATTTCTCGGTGACTTTGTCAAATAAGGTGTTTGTAACTGATTTTTTATTCGATGTCCACTTCCGCAGGTGAAATCCATAGTTTTCTAGCTCCTTTGATATGTGTTTATAAGTGTCAACACATTCAGTTTTGCTTTCACCTCCTGTCATTAGGTCATCCATATAGAAATCGTTTTTTTTTTATAAATGCATTTATGATTATCTTTCCGATATTTCCAGCAAGCATCTTGTTGCTAAAAACGGCGCCGATGTAGTTGTTGTTGTTACTGTTGTTAACTTGAATTTCTTAACTGGTTCTTTTGGGTAATTTCTCCATAGGATCTTTAGATACTCTTAATCCTCTTCTGCTACTTTTATCTGCCTGTACATTTTTTTTTCGTCCGCGGTCATTACATACTTTCAGCTTCTCCATTTTAAAATTATCTCAAAATTGTTTTTTGAATATGAGGTCCCGTAAGTTGAACGTCATTCAAACATTTCATATTAGTCGTTTTTGATGAAGCATCGAACACAACACGCAGTTTGGCTGTCAAGCTTTCTTCCCTAATTACTGCTTGATGTAATATATAATATTTCCCGTCTCCAATTTACTTTGTTTCTCTCATGTGATTGTTTTCCTGATACTATTTTATTAACTGGGTGTACTGTATCGGTTCCAACTCTTTTTCTTCAATCTGTGTTGATTCTTTACATAGTTCCATGTACTTTTCATCTTCATTGTATGTTTTTGTTCGTGGAATTTCTTCAATTTCTCAAAACTTTTCTAAATTAACCGCTGAATGAATTCGCTTCGTTCCGGATCACTGCTTCAGATAGTATCCATCCAAGATTGGTGCATTGTCCTATTAACGTGTCGTCTTGTTTCAGTTCTTTTGTAAAAATTGCTGTTAGCAGCGCGTATCCAATCAGAATATCAATCCGACTTTTCTTATTGAATGTGGGATCCGCCAACACTTCACTCTTCCAAATATCTTTTTCATACTCGAACGATTGGGGAGGTTGTGGACTTACAACCTTTGTCAGGACTACTGCGTCGGCTTCGAACTTGTCTTCGCTTGAGAATCTTGGTCTGATTCTTCATTTAACTACAGACTAAGAAACTCCAACTACATTTTTTCTAAGCCCCAACGTCTGAATTTCCTTCGTCTTATTAGTGGCGATATCATACTGCTGCATTCCTTGCCAATCAAACTTTCTGATTAGAATGCTCGCAATGAATGGCTCTGCATCCTTGACTGGAATTCCCATTCCTTTTATTTCGTGCAGACTTTTTTTCGTTGTATCTAACATGTTTTAGACACTCTTATCAGATTCACTATTCATATTTGGCAGGTCTAAAATGCAATTCCAGAGGCTAGAAAATAGTTTCCTCAAGTTCTCGTATCTATTCTTTAGGATACTTAAGGCTGTTTCGTAATTCTCCGTGCTGATGTGTAAGTGCCTTATCAATTGAGCCGCTTCTCCTCTTACGAGTTCCTTTAGTCGTATAAATTTCGACTTTGTATCCAACTCGACATTCGTGTGTAGTATCTCCAAAGAACGCCGGAATTTCCACGGGTTTCAGCTTAATTCTTTCTTCGGAAGGTTTGTTCTCTGTAAGCCACCGTATTTTTTCTTTTTTGGCATCGCTTAGATCTTCAGAGTGATCCCGTATTGAAGTAGTTGCTTGCCTATTTTTCCTTAATTTCTTTAACAGCTCTGTCAATTTATCAAAATCTTCTTTGATTTCGTCATAATCATTTTGGTGCTGTCTATGATTTTGTCCAGCACGATTATATAAATTTGAACCAAAAAATTTCTACGCCCGTGTCTCAATGGTAAGAGTCGCCAAGAAACAGAACTTTTCAGTTCGGGGTCCCCGGTTGGAATACCACTAAGAACAGCCATGAAAAAACAAAAATTTAATACAATATACATCAATAAGAAAAAAGAAAAACAAAGTAAAAAAGTTATAATAAAGCAAATAAAGAAACTAAAATAAAATAAAAAAAGACTCAAAATTAAAAAAAAACATTTGAAATAATTTTTTTTTTAGTTTAGTGCCTAGGATTTCTTGGCTGAGTTCCCCGAGGAGTCCCCAACGTTTCTTGGTAGGGAAACGTTGAGAAATGTATAGGGAAGCTTCCTTATTCCTCAATGAGCAGGGAATGTTCCTCAACTTTTCCTCAATATTTCTTTTAGGACCAGTTCTTCTGGGTATGGATGCCTGTCTGAATGGATGTGTGTATGTATGTATTAGAGTGGAGTGAATTTCACTTTTTTTCGATTTCCGAAAACGCTGTATCATGAATGGATGATACGGTATAAAAGCAATATCTGTAAAAAAATCAATTTTTTTAACGTTGAAATTTTTTGTCTGACAATAATGTAGCAATTGGATCAAATTTTATGTTTCGAAAAAGCAGCGGCCTGTTGACACTGGCAGAATTATTACAAAACTAACAACAACATCATTGAAACGTAAGTGAAAATCAAGAAAAAGGAAATTCAGTTCTTCAGGGTGTATATGTGTGTATATATGTGTGTATATATGTGTATGTATATGTAAATGTATGTTTTTTTTCTTGTTTTTTTGGATAGGGGGGAAAGCACTAAAACCACCCCTACTCTCCGTTTCCCTCTCGCGGAACCAGCGCTAAGTATTACCTCACGAGGGGGAGATGGCATGAAAGCCTGGTCTAGAGTCTCATCTAGAGTTTGAATTCGAATTGCTCTGTCTTTCAGCGCGACGCAAAGATTTCATAATTTCTGCTGCCATGTGGGTTACAGCGACCCAATTGTTTTGCGAGCTAAGTAGGATATCTATAAAGTCAGTGACTAAGAAATTCCTCCCAATATTAAGGCTCTTCCCGATCAGCAGAAAATCTAGGACAGACAAAAAGGACATGTTCTGCGTCTTCAATAACCCCTGCACAGTGTGTACAAAAAGGGTTCGTCTCGTGCTTAAACCTATATAGATACGATTTAAAACACCCATGTCCTGTCAGTAGCTGGGTCAAGTAACAGTCGGCTTGTCTGTACTTTCTACTCACCCACGGCCGTATGTCCGGGACAATACTTTTGGTCCATCTGCCGTTAGTAGCAGTTCTCCATCTCTCCTGCCATTTCGCTAAAGTCGCCTTCCTCTTTGCCGTTGGGGATCCGTTGCACCTGATTTCCTCAGCTAGCAGGTCCAGGGGGATCATTCCAGCAAGCACCAGTGCTGCGTCGTCAGAGACAGTACGAAAGGCACTGAGCACCCTTAGCGCGCATGTGCGATATGCCGCCTTACATGCCTGCCCGTACGATTGGACTGACATTGCAGGTGCCCATATTGGTGCTGCGTACAGTATAATGGATCTTACCACGTTGGATATTAGTCGCCTACTTCGCTGACGAGGGCCTCCGACATTCGCCATTATGCCAGCAGGTGCGGTCGTCGCCTTTGTCGCCTTGCTTGCAACGTATTCCAAGTGATGCTTGAAGGTTAGACTGTGGTCCAGCTGTATGCGCAGGTATTTTATGGCCGGCTTCGAAGTTATTGTGCAACCTGCAACTTCGATGGTAGCGCATTCTACGACCTTTCTGCTGCTTATGAGGACTGCTTCTGTCTTGTGGCCAGCTAAGGAGAGGGAATTGCTTCCCAGCTTATTACCTGTTCTATGGCAATATTTGTACTAGTCTCCACATATCTAAGCTCCTTTGCCACTGTGACAATGGCAATGTCATCGGCGAAGCCAACGATGCGGGTGCCCGGTGGGGTTGGTAGCCTTAGCACCGCGTCACACATGACGTTCCATAGCGTTGGACCCAAAACTGATCTTTGAGGGACGCCACCAGATATCCTATGCTGTACACGGACGCAGGAGGTATCATACAACAGTACTCGATCTCGAAAGTAGCTGCTTACTGTGCTCACAATGTACTCGGATATCCTCAGGTGGTGCAGTGCGCTCATAATGGAGGTCCAGTTTGCAGAGTTAAATGCATTGCGCACATCCAGCGTTGTTACGAGACAGTACTGCCTTTTCCCTCCTCTCCATCGCTCTCCCGCTCTTGCTTTGCTACCTATATCGACTACGACATTGATAGCATCAACTGTGCTCCGCTTCTTCCGGAAACCAACCTGCCAGTCCGAAAGGCCCCTTCTTTCTTCCAGTTCTTCTTCCAGTCTGTTGCAAACGATGCGCTCAAATAACTTGCCCACAACGTCTACCATGCACAGTGGCCTGTACGCAGATGGATGTTCATCATAAGAAAGAGGACTTCCTCATCTAGTGTCTCCGGATTCCAAGTCCTGAACGGCGGCACTCTTCTCATTTGCAGATTTGATCCAACAGTACAGATGATTGCTTGATGATCGCTGTGTGTGTATACATTGGATACAGACCACTTGGAGATTCTTGCTAGAATGGGGCTGGCGAAAGTCAAGTCTATCACTTAACCTCTTCCTGCTTTTGTGTATATGTATGTGTATATGTATGTGTGTATGTATGTGTGTATGAGTGTACGTATGTATGTGTGTGTATGAGTATGTATGTGAGTGTATGTATATGGTTATGTTTGTGTCTGTGTGTGTGTAAGATTTGACTACGAATTTTAACACCTTCCGGTGCGAATTTCGCAAAAAGCCGTCTTATTGCACTATAAGATTTTCTCAGCTATGTTGTGCCCAAATTTCATCCTCCGCGGCCTTACCGTTTGGGCTCCACGAATATCAGTCAGTCAGTCAGTCAGTCAGCCAGTCAGTCAGTCAGGACAAACAGTTTTATATATATAGATATATTATATATATATATAATTTTCACGAGAAAAACACAAATAAAAAATGCGCCGTTTTCAAAGTACCGTTAAAGGCGTCAATCAGCTGGTACTAATAATAATGGCGCCGATTGCCGGCAGGTTCCAGTGTTGAGTAGCCCTGCATATCTATCGATGGCGTTACTGACCTATCGAATATTATTAAATTATTATTCAACTATAGGTAGTGTCATGCAAATATTGAATTTATTTAAGTTTCGCCTAATGAAAATATTTATTTTATTTTAAATTTGTTGCTAAATTGAATATGCATCGATAATTTTGGCATCAGCATCGCCATTATCGATACTTTGGCAGTATAGCGATTGTTGTTCAACACTTGTCATGCAAGTATGTAATTATATAAGTTAAGAACGAAAATATTCAAAAGCTCCAAACTGCAACTGCAACAACATCCGGCCTCCAGTGCAGTAGCCCCAATATTGCTGAGCCCAGAGTCTGGACAACTTCCCGCACGAGCAACAACTTCCCGCATGCGCAACCCAATTGCCAAAATTCGTGGAACATTTGGCAACAAGTCAGGTGATCCAGAAATGTCACAACGCCGCTACTGCCTCTGCCAACGACGCTGCCAATTCACCAAGCTCTTTTAGGGTTCTTATTAGCTTAGTTTTATGAGTCTTCTGTCCTACTGGACTTAATAAAACTTAATTTTTTTATAAACCAAAAACTTATAAGAATTTAACTGGAGCCCGAGCAGGGACCTGCGGAAATAAAACGATAGTGCAAAACCGTATCTACGTTTTCGGTTTGTGACGGGTTAAGTCCGACAGTTGCCAACTGCCGCTAGCCAAGTGAAATTTTATTGAATAGGCTCCTTCGCGTTAATTCGTGTCGTCAATATTTCACTAACTGAGAGGAACTTAATTGTTCAATCAGTAAAGCAGTGGATCTTAATTGGTCATTGCTCATCGGTGGACTACTGTTCTGTTGTATCCGTTCGCAGAATATCCTCATCGTGTACTGGTCGCGGGATCCCCAGTAGAGAAATCAAAAAGGATGAAATCCGGACAGTTGGGAGAAGTAGCCACAGCAATCAACATAATGTAAGCTAGTTTTGAAGTTATTAAAGAAAAGAAAAGAAATACCAATATCAAAACCTGTTAAAAACAAGAGTATTTTGCGATTCATTCTCGCAGACAAAGTGCAATCAACTCTGCACACTCCTGGCTTCCAGTTCTTCCTCTCAACGCTTCTCTCTTTCTCTCTCGCAATGCATCTTTTTATTTCGTTATTTATTTCATATATATTTTGTCATATTTTGTAGATGTAAACAAGGGGCTCCGCCCCCTGCTCGCTTCGCTCGAGGTGAGGTGCGGCTACAGTCGAACACGGTCGACAATAGGATACCTTGAGCCCAGGTACTCTTTTATAAATGTTGATTTTTGACCAAATTTTCGTATGGCAGCATTTCATATTTTCATACTAAAACTTGATTTTCGGCAGAGCGTCTGTATGACAGCTATATGATATAGTGGGCCGATTTGGTCAGGATGTTAAGTACCACCCCAAATATATATCGTGTGAGATTGGTTGATATATCTCAAAAATTAAAGAAGTTCTGCATACAATAGCTTCATTTTCGATGTATCGTTCCTATGGCAGCTATATGATATAGTTGTCCGATTGAAAAATAAAAACAAACTAGATCTGCGTACGGTATCTAGGAACCTACGTACCAAGTTTGAAGTCTCTAGCTCTTATGGTTTCTGAGATCGCGTTCAAACAGACGGACAGACTGACGGACATCAATCGACTCGACTGTTGATTCTGATCAAGAATATATATACTTTTGGGGGTCTGTCGCGCCCCCTTCTGCCTGTTACATACATTCTGCCAAATGCATTATACCCTTTTTTGCCCATTTTCAATGGGCTCAGGGTATAAAACAAATAAATCAAAAAATACAAAAGAAGAAAATACCAAACTAAAAACTTGGAAAGAGCAAAAAAAATTTTTTTTTCAAGAACACATATTAAATTAAACATTGTATAACGATAACAAAGTAAATATAACTACTCCAAAAGTAATATAAAAATATCCAATCTTGTGATTCCCTAAATAAGGCACCCTCCAAGGTAGAAGGAAGAAACCAGCTACTGGTTTTCTCAATAAATTAATTCCTAATTATCCTAACAATTTCATACGACCCCCCATTTTGAACCCAGACAATTTAGCTAACGAACGACGACAACAAAGACAATTAGAGCATCAACAAAATAAAAATATGGCGACCTTGCAGCAAGTTACTAAGTTAGTTGGACTACTAATATCTCAACAAGTCCCGAGAATATTTGAAGCTTTGAATAACCCAGATCACGACTTTACCAACGCAATTGATCAGGGTATAAATGCAGAACATCGAGCATCCTTAGGGGGACTTGACAAAGTCCCAGACGTAGTAAAATGCTTAAGAGAATTTTCTGGGAATCCAGCGGAGTTCAGCTCTTGGAAAAAGAGCGTTGACCGCCTAATGGAAGCCTACGCAGGGGAAGTTGGTAGGTGGTATAGCTTTACTAAATAAAATCGAATTTTGTTAATTTAAGTTAATTAAACCATTAATTTGAGCCAAATATGAAAGAGTCACATATAATTCTTTATAATGAAGTAAAAATTTAATTTAAGTTTTTTCTGCCTTAAGTTAAGATTTCTGAATCTGTTTTCTCTTTTTTTGTTTTCTATTACCATAAGCAATAAAACTGCATACCAAAAACTTTTCGACGTACACTTGTCCATTTCTAGTTTTACAAAAATATGCGTCACATATAATTCTTTTACTGAGGTATATGCGCATTTCCATAGGCTGTGGTGGACTGGGTGGGTGGTTATATGTGTATGTCTACAGCAGAAAGCTGACTGCTAAATGATTTCGTTGCTAACTTTTTACTTTTTTCTTTTAGTTATTTAAGTCATGGTATTGCGGAATATAGCCCTCAATTTTCTTAACGTTTTGCTGCAACTTTCATCAATTTCTTTCAGACAGTTTTTGAGAAAATTGCATTTTAGTAAATTTTCTATTTTAGCCGTGGCTGACTTTGTCGAAGGAAATTCTGAATATGAATAAATAGGAAATAGAGTATGCGGAAAAATTTGTGGAACTGAGCAGCGAACGCCTCCGGTAACAGGAACGCGTAACTGCACTATTTCACACAAAATTCAGACTCAACTTTGACAATTTATGCTTCTGCTTTGTTCTATGTCTCTCTCTTTCTTTCTTTCAAGTTGTCGTAAAGTCGAAAATACGCGATCGCCTTTTTTTTGTGTATATGTGTATTTATTTTCTCGTTTTCTTTGCGATGTAGTACTTTGTGAACACGCGACTTGTAAACAACATGTGCGAACTGCGCATATTTAAAAAAGGTAAGTTTAAATTATTTTTAAAAAATTTAAATATAATAATTAATTTAATTAAATTAAATAATACTTAAACCTTTTTATTACAGAAAGCAACAAACAGACAACTGGACGGACATCGAAGGTAATTAAATTATAATATTAAGAAAATGTAATTTGAAATAAATAAATACCGCATCATTTTATATATGTTGTTTCTTTTCAGTGAAAATCACTTTGCAAAATATATTACCATCTAACTATTTCAGTAAACATTAATTTAAGTACTTTTAAGAATGTAACATTTTAAATAAATAATAAAGAAAAAATAATTTTTGGTGAATATTTTATTTTTTTGCACTGCAAGGAATTTTTTTTCGCCAATTTCACACGATATTCCAGTGCCATTGAGCCAGGGAAATTCTGAAATTAAATTTCATACACCGGAATTTTGTGTGGAATAGAGCAGTGACGGCCTCCGGGATACCTTCCTAACCCTTGGCTGACCCTGCCGGAAAAATTCCGCTACAAAGTATGGACGGCCACGCATGTGTTAAAAACGAATAAAGGTGTTCCACAAGTTAGCTGGACTGAACAGCGGCGCTTTCCATAAGATTTCGCTAAGTTTTCCGGTATTTTTTCCCGACAGGGTAGTTGGACAAACAAGCCCTTGAAAATGAGAGCGCAACACAAAACAAATCTTTGAAATTGTTGTTTGTCAGTTTGCTCGCGAGGGCAGCGCCCAATAGAAAGAAGAGAGAATGCTCTACGCAGTGCATACACACTTAATTGCTTGCATGTATTGGCTTTTTGTAAGCTTGGTGCCGTTTATGTATACGATCGTCGTTTTCCTATCTTGTGTGCAAATGCAACAAGGGGCTCCGCCCCC